>JAQQAE010003427.1:0-20250 GCA_029823295.1 Pseudamia nigra | reverse complement strand
GACGTGATGACGTCAGTACACGCCCTATCGAGCCCCGGCGCGCAATAGTGTGAGCACAAACGCGCAGAATTCTGGAAAGGTGTGAAGTGGGACCCGGCACGGCTCGAGCCAAAACGGCCCTAGTGTGAGTACGCCCTAATTTGCATTTAAAGAAAAATAGACTGAAACAAGCTTGTTTGATCCAAGGATGACAATGGGAATGATATGGACATGATACAATGAAGGCTCTCTGAGGTATGTTGCACTACCATTACATAATGGGACTAGGTGTTGCAATCCAAAATGATTAAGCAACAATAAATAATAAAAAGCACATCTAAGGAACATAAAAATTAAATTATATTCCTAAGAGGGAGTACAATATGCCTCTTAATATTGTACAGTGATAAAATGTTTTGGTCAAACTACCCAGTAGTATCCAGACCACATTTTCATTTAGCATGCAGAGCAGATTTTAGTTGGCTGCAGGAGGCTGAAGACCTAGGAGTCACCTACAGCTGCCAGTGAAGGACCAATGTAGCACAGCAAATCTCCCACTTAATTTGCCATCAGCAATTTTCCAGACAGTGATGTTGTGAGCATAGTTAAATCACCCATGTACTGCAAGCAGTGCAAGCTGAGCTAATGTGGGATAAAGTTATAATTTATGTGGGCCTGTTACACCAGTGCAATAAATAATTTATTATCAGGACAAAAACTGGCACAGGGAGCATTTCAGAAAGACTATTATGATCACATTCAGTTAGGAGATGCATAATCAAGCAACAAGAAGTTGTGAAAAAGGAAATGGGTTTCTCAGTGTTCAGTAGGAATATGAGGCAGAAGACAAAATGTTGTATGTTAAGTGTTTTGGGATGGTGAGTAACAAAAGCATTGATTTCCTACTCTACAACTGCAATAACTGTAGTTTTCCCTGGAGCTTCTGACCATCACTGAGCAATGGATTAGTCTGTCACAACTCACTAGCTGTGTCTCCATTTACTTTCAAGCAAACTTTTGAAACTCGTATGCATTTCCATGAAGTCATTTGAGTGAATAAATGTGCCTTTTGTAAAAGGTCATCAGAAGGTGCCAGTGAAGCATGTTATTCATGCATCTAATAAACAGCAGAATAAGTTGAGCATTCTGTTGTTTATTTCAATCATTTTTTCGCCCACATATGAAACAGGACCTCTCATTTGTCTACAGCTCAACTACTAGCCACATTACTGAAAAATCTGGGAAGGCCCTGCAAACAGCTGAATCACCAAGTTAAATTTAGCTACATCAGACTTGATTCAATAGAGACATGTCGATTTCTTCTAGGCTGCAAAACATGTCAAAAAACCACCTCAAGCAAGCAAAAACTTAAAATCAACCTTCTTCTTAGTTTGCAATTTTCTGATGCAAAACTTCAAACTGCACATTAAACACACTACCAATCAAAAGTCGGAACACACTTTCTCCTTGTGTTTTTTCTGCATTTGTATAATTTTAAAACTTGTACACTTATACCAAAGACATCCAAACTCTGAAAGATGCATGAAATTATGAGGCAAATAAAAAAAGTGTCATCAAAAATGGTTGTCAATTCACAAGTTTGCCTTTTTAAAAGTCAATTGGTGTCATTTGGTACCTTCAGTTGTCTAGTGCAGAGCAAGGTGCAACTACAACAACTGGACAACTCTATAATATGCACCTTGTAGAGAATTCATATGTGCCAATTCCTGCCTTGCACAGAAGGGTGGGTCCAGAGTCAACAGCCCCGTTAGTGCTACTAAAACAACTGTGCAAATCTATATTATGACAATGTACATTCAGTTAAGGGAAGACAGTTCATCATCATCATCATCAAGTAACGAAGGTCAGTCAATCTGAAAATTTTCAGAACTTTGAATCTGTCCTGGGTACAGGTACTGAAACCATCTGATGCTATGACAAAACTGGCTCATGACACATTAAGGTGGCAAGAAATGATGCAAATTAACTCACCTGTGAACTGAAAACCATCCTGGGGTAACTACCTCATGAATCTGATGGGAATGCAAAGTTGTCATCAAAGTTAAAAGTGGCTACTTTGGACAAGCAACAATATAAAACATGTTTTATGTTGTTCAACACTTTTCTTTACTGCATAATTTCACACATGTTCCTTCACAGCTTGAATGCAGTAATAATGCAAAGGCTTGAAAATATTACTAAATAAATAATGATAAAAATGAAGAAAACCAATGATGTGTCCACTGTCTGGGTCCAAAAGACTTAATTTAGAAATCAAGCAATATGTTATACAGTATGTGTACAGTTGAGTCTTGCATATTTCAAAACCCAACTGTGGACAAGAACTGCAAATTATCTTTGGATATAAATGTTTTCTACTGAGACATTTACTGTATGCATCATACATCAAATACTTGTCCCTATACAAATGAACAGTAAATTGATAAATAATTTAATCTAAAAGGCAGGCTGGTGTCTTACTCCAAGCATGTTTTGATCCTAGGTCTTAGATCTCAAGCAGGACATGTATTTAACATAATACTTCCAGGTTTAATGCAGAAGGAGAACACTGTTGTACATGAACATAATATAATGCTGAGGCTGTGTGTGGATGTTAAACATAAAAACAGAGGGAAGAGGAAAAAAATAATAATAATAAATCGGTGTATTAGGTTCCAGTCAATGCTAACATGCACAAAAGGTCAGTGAATTTCTGCCACACTTGGCATGGGGGTGGCTTCCATTAGCCTTTTATTCATTTCTTTGTTGGACTTTAATGAACTGAATGTGACAAGAGCTCAGACTTGCATGGGTCTGGTACAGCACCGATGCCACCCACTGACCTGCACAGTAAGAGGGAGCACAGGTCAACTGATGTGGTCAGGAGGTCAGACCCCAGATGGTCAAAAATGGAAATTAAGGGTCACTGGTTTGTCTGTGATGGGGGTATATGAACTGACTTTTAACAGCAAAGAGAAGCTATTCATCATTCAAACCATCCATCATACTCCAGGCTAAGGAAACATCTTTATTTATTTATTTTTTGGACACCAACTGCAAGTGACAACAACCTCCCTATATCCACATCTGCCAGCTATCTTCTCCATCTTACCATCTGCTAGTCCACCCACACAAATTTCTTCCAACACTTGATCTGGACAGTATTCTACCAATGCCCAAGAGGAGAAAACAGATGGTGCGATTACAGACGGAGCATTTAACCTTTAATAGCAGGCAAAATGCAACTGAAATGGGCACTGAGTGAGCAATCATTGAAATAATCCACTTTGTACTGCTCTGAGGACTTGAGAGTGCCTTGTTTGCTCACCTGAAATAATACCAGGCTTTACTTGGTCCCAAAAAAAAAGACGAGACAATAAAAAATACAGATCGACTGCATTCTCATAGTGGCCAAGATTTTTAAAAAATTCTGTTCTATTTCTTTTTATGTTTTTAGTATCATAGTTGCCACACTCATTTTGAAATGGCACTTTACTGTGAGGGGGTAAAATATTCTGCCTGCATTGTGTCTCTTTGTCATGTGTAGCTTACTTGATAAACACACTGACACTTAAATACCTGTCAAGCAAGTCAAACTAATGGGGCGTTCCATTTACCTTGGAACTCAGATGTCGGAATGGTGAGTGATGTAAACTCCAAGCTGTTCGCTTTCCAGCTGTGAAGTCTGAAAAACATGAATGTGTACTGGAAAGCCAGCTCAGTCAGAGCATTGACAACTTCCAAACACATGCAGTCTGCATAATAACATCTGTATACAGCATTTTACACAGTACTGTGCAATGGACAAAAATTGAACAGCATAACTGACATAATATAAAACAAAAGCACAAGATATTAGCTGTGTTCATTCCTCTCTTTCGAGTGGCAGCCATATCAAACTGTAAAGTTGGGGTTGGAGGGTGTCGCTACCTGATCCGTACCCGGAAACCAGATCAGATCCACGTAGCGTGAGGATACCACTTCCTGTCATTATTTGCTGCACACACTTCTACTAAGGCTACCTTCTGCCAATTGTATTTCAAAATAAGATTTGAAGGGGCATTCCACCTGAAATTTAAGACTAGGTCCTCTGAAATTCCGACTTCCGAGTACAACTGGAACATGCCATAAACGTTCATGCTGACGTGCTAGCAGTAGTCGTATGCTTACTGGGTCACAAAGGGGGTTAGGTGATGAAAGGATACATTTGTTATAGTGGCATACGCTATGGGTCAGAAGACTGGACACAGCATCTCCTTACATGGCTTAGTTTATTTTTATAATTTTCCACATTGTACTTGAATACTGAAGACATGCAAACTGCACACTTTATATTTTAAATTGCCCAAAGCAGCCACATTTAACCCCATCAGTGCAAATACAGTTACTGTACAGAGCCACACTATGGCAAGAAATAGTCAAGGAAAGAGTAAATATAGTCCATGATGACTTGAAATACAGTTTGGGTTTATTATTTGTTTTGGTCATTATTTATTTGTGTTTTTTCTTCTTATTTTGCTCATTTTTTGATCAATTTCCTTGTCGTTTTCATAATAATTTAGTTGACTTGCTTGATTTTTTTCATCACTTTGCTCATTTGAGTATATATACAGTCAGGAAACAAAGCAAAAACCTGCTTTAGTTTGTGCCCGGATTTGGTGGTTTCTGAAAAAAAAAATTTGTGTAAAATTAATCATGATACTTTTGTCACAAAATGAATCAAACTCACACGGTTCGATTCCAGTCTTATTTCAGTTGATTTGTGCCATTCCTCACCTTCTTAATGTTCTTTAGATTATCTGTTGTCCTGTGCAAAGGACAGGCGGCTGCAGAAACAACGGCCCTATTAGTGCTACTGCAACTACAGTATAAATTCATCAAATTCATATTACGGCAATTTTTCGTACTGATGTTTTTGAGCAATATCCTTCCAATTTTGTTTGTTTTAATAATTATTTTGTTAATTTTCTCCATTTTTTGTTACATCACTTATTTCGGGTCTAAATCGTAGGGAAACTACGCGAAATTCGGATTTGGTGATTTCTGGACATTTGACGCTTAATTCTCTAAAATCGCGGTCGAGTCGGGACACTTTGTCACAGAATAAATCACACGTCACAAGGTGCAGTTCCAGTCTTAACTCCGTGTTGACCAGATGTCGAGTTTTCCCCACTTTGCCTTTGTAGAGCAGGAGTGTAATAATATGCATTTCCCGCTGAAAATAAAGCGGAATATGAAATAAGACAAAAACGGCTCCGGTTTAGCGTTCCGAACTGTGTCTCTTTGCGGACGAAGTCGAAAACTGGTGCTATAGTTGCAATTTTGCGAAGAGAGGATGCGAGCGCAGTGTATCCACGCTATTTTTTAACTACAGAGGAAAGTTTGCGACGGAGTTTTCGGCTTCTAGCAGTATAAAACACCAACATGTCGCAATTGCAGCGGTTTTACAGTTGTTTTAAGCACCAGAAGGCGGCTTACATGAGGGGGGAAAGCTTCACTTACCGCACGTTCACCTCCAAAGCAGCCAGAAAAGAAGCACGGTTCCGAGCAGCAGAGCGACCAAACAAACCTCTCACGACGCCAAGTTTCCTCTTCCCTCAACAAAACCAGCCAGTCGGACTAAAGGCGGAGTGTGGTTTATAACAGCGGAGGAAAGTGTTGAAACTAAGATAAAGGGAAAACGCTTCCTCGGTGCGTGTATTGTCCGTGTTGACGAAGTGAAAGGACGTTTTCCTGGCACAGGGCGGCTTTCTTTGTTCCTCCTGCCCGCAGCCTGTTTCGTGGATATTAACACGGTTCATGTGTCCCTGACAGACGCTGATTGGCTGAAGCGCCGGGATCAAGAAAAGGTGACCGGAGTCAAGCTGAGCACATTTCAGCCACACTTCCACCGGCTCTCACGCTTCTCCCACCCACCGCAAAACACCCCTTGTACAATTTCACATACCTTTTTATACGATGCAGACAAATACCTCACGGTTTTGTTATGATCCTGCGTGTGTTTTGCCAAGTTGAAATCATCTGCCTGTCTGATTTTCTGCTTTTATTTTGTGTGCATCCTCCGTGTATTTCCTGGTACGATGCTGCTATCAAATAACTTGACTCAGGGTGGAGGCTACTTCATGCCTTACATAGTTTTATATTCAGAGTACAGCCAGGGTTGGGTAGAGTGAACAGAATAGTCCTCAAGCACAAGTAGAAAAGTAATAGTACGTAAGTAAGACTGAAAAGGTATGTCTCAAAAATGACTAAAGTGGCGACTAACCTCATAACGTGAAATTTGTGATATATTTAATCAGGGCGATAGATTTTGTCTGAACAAATCAGTAAGAAAATGAGTAAAAATGAACAAAATAATCAAAAAATGAATACAGATGGACAAAAATAATTAAGAAAATGTATAAAATTAACAGAATAGTTAAGAAAATGAGCCAAATAATCAGAAAAATAATGAAAAATAAACATAATATTGAAGAAAATTAGAAAAAAATTAACAAAATAATAAAGAAAGTGAAGAAAAAATGATCATGAAATCAATAAAATAAAGACATAAAGTCAGGAAAAACAAACAAAAATGAAGAAAATAATCAAGACACTGTCAAAAATGAAAAAATAGTAAAGAAACTGAAGAAAATACACCAATTGGTCCAGAAAATGAACAAAATAATCAGAAAAATAATTAACTTGAAATTGAACAAAAATGATCAAGAAAACAATAAAATAATCAAGACGAGCAAAAATAAGCAACAGAATGAGTAAAAATATACCAAATAACCAAGAAAAATAAAACAATGAAGAAAATTGGCAACCAAAAGAATAAAATAATCAAGAATGTGAATAAAAAGGAACAAAATAACTAGAAAATTTGCATTCTCTGAAGAGATTGCATGGGATTGCTGAGTCAAAATAGTAGAACTTGCAGGAAAAGTGCAAGAGTTAAATAAACTATTCAGTGGAGTAGTAGTCAAAGGATTAAAGCACTGTTGTTGCCATGGTAACCACACATTCTGTTAGAGTTTTCCAATCATTTCCCACAGGAAAGAAATTGTCAAAAAAAAACTTAATATTGTAAAAATTACAAAGGTTTGAATTATGAAAAGCAATAGCACACTTGTCCTATTGCAACCATAGACTGTATATATTATGGACAAAGTGACCGTGACGTCACCCATTGGTTTCTGAAGGGCTGTTTTGAGGCCAATTGACTTATCACTTTATGGCTGGCATCTTGGAGCCAAAAACAGGATGTAACTATATTTGGACGAACTGCAGCGGGGCTTAAGAAGCGTTCATGCCAAGGGACTCATGGGAGAGCTAACATTAGCCGCTAGCTTACTGTTGCAGTAAAACTTCACCACGCAGTGTCAAACAAAGTCATATCACAGTGTTGTTAGTGTAAACACTTACACTCGACTGCAGCTGTGGGTATCTCATGTATAACAACAATCATGTATAACAATGAACATATTGAATAAATAAAATGAACATATTGAATAAATAGAAGATACAGAGGTCTGAATCGGTCCGACTTTGCTATACTGAGCTGCTGCTATAGCGAAATGTCAATCAAACTCCAGCATGGCAGTCATTTGACAAATTATTTGCCGTAATATCTTAATAATGAAGCACAAAGTTAAAGATGGACCATCACATTACTTATTAGAGGGTCCAAATAAAACATTTGAGACCATGACGACCCATGAAAAAAATGTATTCGCTTAGTATTTTCAGATAAAAGTCCAATGTATCTATGGGAAAAAGCTTCTTGGAGCCGGACAATTGATTCCCCAGCGGCCAAGCGATGGGATTACAACGTAAAGTTACGTCCACATTAGCCTCACTGAACAGCCCCGGTCGTTTCTCCTTGGCTGAAACATATGAAGTTTGAATTGGACAAGAAATGTAGGATCAGTTAAATGACAAAACATGTATGGAAGTGGAAGAATATGGAATAAAGACGAAGACAACAATAGTGGGATTGCTGCAAGATTCAGTAATCCCACTAATTAAGAAAGAAAATGCAAAAAAACTAACAAAATAATCAAGAATCTGAAGAGAATAAACTAACCAAGAAAATGCACAAAAATGAACCAAATTACTGGATTATGATTGATTTGTTTATAAATGTAATTAATATGAACATAATTGAAATTTGATTGAATTAGAAAGAATGTCCCTCCCCTCTGTAGATAGAAATGTAATTTCTAGTAAAGAAGTAACAAAGTGTTGATACTCAAATGAAAATATAATTATTCCATTTCTTTTCTTAAAAAAGAAAAGAAATGGAATAATTCACTGCACCTTTAAGATGCAGTGTGCTAGCCTCATTTGAACTATGTATAATGCTTACAATTAGTGGGATTGCTGTTAATTATTCTGCCACTTTTTTTGACTGCATATTCTTCCACAGTTTTCATCCGATTCACACAATTCAAACATCAAAATGTCAAGCTCATCCGGGACATTCTGAAAATTAATTTTCATAAATCCAGCTTTTGTAGTTTTTAAATGATTTAGGTTTTTTAAACATTTTTCCCATAGGAAATGAATGGAGAACTCATGCAGAATGTTCATGACTAGTCGAATGTTGCAGAGTCAAAAGTACAGTCAAATGCTTTGACTTCGGTCTCTTGCAACTTCATAAAACTTCAATCCAACTCATTTCTCATTTATTTATTTGAGCAACAAAACAACAATACAGCAGCAATTTCCATGTATCAAAAGAAAATGATATTTAAACTGTGCTCAAAAGGAGCAGATAGAAGTTCCAAGAACTTATCAAGTCCACCCCTTCACATTTAAATATAAGACATGATGAGGTGATTCAGAAAGGCTTGCATGAAGTTATGTGGATTTAGTGCTCAAGCCTTTAACTGTAATCAATGTGACACATAGACTGTTATTCAAACAGTATTATGATCTTACAGTAAAAATAAACAGAATAGTGGCCTGTGTATGAAATTGATGTTCAGTACTTTTGGGTATATACAAAGTAAATCAGTGCTTTCACAGTCTATTCAGTGCCATCCCAGTCCAATTATGCTATTTATAATCCCCCTTTAATAATTTGCTAAACATTAGCAAAGACTGTCATAGTAATAAAGGTTTCAGTGAGATTAGGCTTGTTGTGAAAGCTAGTCTGTCAGCTCCCTGAGCAGCTGGCCTCAAATCAATTCCACAGAGATTCAGCAGAACTGGAAATGATGGGTTTACATCACTTGTTTGTCAGGGTAAAAGGTGTGTTTCCATACTCCTACACAAAGTCAATAAATCACTTGAGGATGTGAGAGGGCAGACATATCTACATATTGTATATATATATATATATATGTGTGTGTGTGTGCGCATATACAGTATATATATATATATACATATGCATATACAGTATATGCATATTGTATAACACAGACAGCAGATATCTGTAACTCAAAGTCAGAAAGTTAAAATTGATTTCATGCCCTCATGTCGTGTGCGTGTGTGTATTCAGGGTTGTGTAAAAGTTGCACGTAAGGCTGTGCAAAATTGCAAGATGTTATGTGTGTCTTCTCGTCAGCCTGCCTTTCAGCACTGACTTCAGAGAATGCTTCCCCAGCGTTCCCACCATCTCACACGGAGTCCTCCCCAAATCCTCCGACAGACACTTTGCATCAGATGTTTTCATTCTGTGCCTTTCATTGTATTGCTTCTCTCACTAACTTTTGTCTATCCATTTCCATTTTCCCTGGTTGTTTAGCTTGATCCATTCCTTATGTGTCAGTCTCATCCAATGGGGCTTTCTCTCTACGGACCAGTCGTGGAGCCGGTCATAATTGGATCCTGGACTGACAGACATATAATGTCACAGAATCACCATGAGGATTTCTGCTTGTTAGGAAGTAAAGTGGAGTACTTCGTCTGGAGTTGGCTTCACAATATTTCACTTTGTCTCCCATATGCAAGTGATTTATATACTTGTGTCAGATGCAGACATGTCCTGAAAATCACAGTGTGGATGCTTCTCACATAGCCATCATATTGAGTGAGGGCTCAAACAGGTCCTATTTTTGTACACTGTGCATTTAATTTGACATATCACTCCATCTAGGTATGCCTTCCTTAATACTAGGCCCATTAAATGGGTAATGGAGCTGCATTTTCTGGTGCTTTCTGAAGAATACTACAAAAAATAATGTAAACATGTAAAAGCGCATGTGAGAGGATGCAGACCCTGCACACACCTTACATCTCCCTGGATGTAAGTTGCAAGCAGGATTCAGAAGTGGTAGTTGGACTGTGTTGTCACTCACAGGGTGCTGGTTTGTTCTTTTTTCCATGGTGCTAAAAGACACTGACTGTATTTAAAATGCCTTACTTTCTACATGCTACTGTACATATAGCGAATGCTACATGCTGTTTTAAGCAGCATTATGCCATATTTGGACTTCATGCAGTTACCACACAGTGACATGACCATGTAGATTCTCACCATGGAAAGTTACCTGTCAGCAAATAATGGAAATTATCTTTCACTAATGTCATTATGATCACCTGAGGTTTTCCTGCTGAGACTAGTTCAAATGTTTGATGTGAAGAAGTCTACTGAGCAAGGGACCTGTGGTGCAAATTTCACTCGGGTCCCTCTGACAGGTCCTGAGCCTATAAGGCATGCGCTCTCCCAGGTAAGCCACTACGGTGCCAATGTTGTTTGTATTATCACTTAACATTTTGTATTAAGCTGACAGTATAGAGCAAACTGGATTTATCACATTGTTTCATTATTGAAGTATGCAAAGGCAACTTCTGATACGCTTCGAATATGCGATCAGACAACAGACTCGATTCATGATGCTTAATACATCCATTGATGAGCTTTATTCCAAACTTGAACACATTCAGGTGGGCAGTGGTGATTAGACAATCCTGCTGTCTTCAGCCGATAGACTAAAGTTGCATCAACGTGAAAACCAAGAATGTAATGAGATAAAAACAGCATAGAAGAAGTAACCATACAAAAAGTCAGTAAAATTCTGTAACAAGTCGAAAACAACAGGATGAAAACAATGCAGAAGACACAACAAGTCAAAAAGCAGACATTCAGATGATGTGTGTGGACAGAAAAGGAAATCAGCCTGTGTTTATGAGCATTTTAATTGTTTGTTGATATCGGAATGTTGCTGACTGACCACATGTATAGTCACTGTGAACACCATCAGTGTTATTTTAGAGTTTTAGAGAGCAACCTGACATTTTTACATACTCATACTCATCCTCATATCCAGTTAATGATCCACAGCCTAATGTCTAAGGAAGTACAGCAATTAACAAATAACTGCAATCTAGAAGGAAATTCAGAAACCACTTTTTTTACTCCTTTCATTACATTTATGATCATAGAACAGCCATGCAAAATGTGAATGAAGAAGAAAGTGACTAAGAGGAAGCAGGTTGAATTCATTGTCTTACATCCCTACACGCAATGCCGAGTGCATGATACCGAGTAGATGTCAGCCATATGCCTCAGTTGTGGTTTCCACTTTGGCAGATATATAAAACAAAAAGAGCAAGGATTGTTTGTCTGAGTCTGGGGCAGAGTTGCTCACAAATGAGAGCTATTGAGCATTCACCCTTGGTTACAGCTGCAGCATAGGACCATGAGCTGTACAGACTGCTTTGGCTAATGCTGAAGTTCATGTGTTCTGCCAGTCTGTGACTCACCACAAAACTGCCTCTGCACCACACGGAGGGACTCAAATTACTGCCAAAGGTTACAATGAGGCAATGTGAAAAAAGGAAGAAGACACTGAGCTTCTAATCAGCCTGTTCGCCATGTACCTAAAAAACATTAACATCCTCTAAACTTCTGAGTGCAGTTCAACCTTCCCACTCTTTTCTTAAAACGATTTTCCAGAATGTTTCCAGGACATTTTCAGCTGCTACAGTATGACAGACATTATCACACCATACACTCATACATGCTCCTGATGTACCAGGGAAACACTCATAGACCAATACTGGCATCACTCTTCAAAGAACGGGATCTGAAAAATCACTAAAATTATCAAAGTAATCAAGTAACATAAAATGATCAAAGTAACACCAAAATTCAACTAAAAAAAAATCCACAAATAACCAACAAAATCAGCAACATATCAAATTATTTCACAAAAATGAACAAAAGAACACCAAAATGTAATAAAAAATCAGCACAAAATGAGAAAATTGATCAAAAATAATCAAGCACTTTAACAAAAATGAATAAAAACAAACAATATAAGCAAAAGAAGGAACAAAAATAATCAAATAAGATAAATATGAACAAAATAACACCAAAATGTAACCAAAGAAATCAACAAAATGTGCAAAAATGATCCAAATAATCAAGCAAGTTCATAAATATGAACAAAATAACCAAATTTAACAAAAAACAAAACAAAATATGTGACAATAATTTTCCAGGACAACCCATGCTTTTCCAGGATATTGGACTTTTTTTTTCATTTTCCATATGTTTTCCACAACTGGAAAATTGGTCAGTTGTTTTCCAGGTTTTCCAGGATGTGTGGGGACCCTGGCAGTTCTCAGAGCATTTTACTTTTCCACACTGTATTTTAAGCCCATTCTCCCCACACTGTGTACAGATACCACAGGTATTTCACTTCTTTGGCCTCTTTAATTTTTCCCGTATGCCGTGCGGGGTATTTTGAGATGATAGTGGTTAAGAGGGACACACCTTTAGAAAGAAGTGGATGTGGTGGTTATGGGGGTACAGTACAGCAAAAAGCGCTCATCTTCATGCAGGAGACCAGGGTTTGTGTCAGTTTTATGTGTTGTAAATTTTACAATCCATTGTCTCAACCCTATTTCCCTATCCCGAACCAAGTGGTTTTATGAAATTAATGAAACTCTAACATGTCTGCATCACATTATGAACCACATGTAAAGCAGGCGTTCCAAGTCATATTAACTCAGGGTCTGTAACCTGCCACATGTGGCTCTTCACTCGCAACACATTACCAGGAAACATCCAGAAATTGTTCCGAGAAAGAGAAGGAAATTATGGATGAAGAGGAGAATATGTTTTGTCAAACCAGTGCATCTGGACCACTCTAAAAAACATGTGCTTCACAAAGTGGAGTGAAATTGTGGAATAAGTTGGACAATGAGATAAAAGGTAGCACAACCCTGCGTCAGTTTAAAAAACTTTACAAACAGTTAATTTTGACAAAATATGCAAATAAAGAGATTATGTAAAGCATCGGATATTGGTATTAACGGCAATGTATTTATTCTGTATTGATGTTGTGAAATGAACAAAAGCTGTGAGAGCTTAAACTTGTTTGTATTGTTGGTACTATTGTGAGGGGCAGATATTATACATTTTCTTCCTTCTGCTCCTTTTCATTCAAGATTTTCTTTTTTGTATTTTTCTGATATCAACAAACATGTTGTTTCATGATGGATGAATGAAATAAACTCAACTAAACTAAACTATTTCATGTGCTACGTAAAGGGCTTGAACTTTTTTTTTTTTATTTTCTTTCCAGAAATGACTCTTTAGATTGTAAAAGTTGCGGACACTTGTATTAACTGCAGATGAAAACAGGCCTTATAAACTGCATCCAAGAAAAAAAAGAAAAAAAAATGAAAAAAGCATCTATGTTGCACGGTGAGGTACATACTGTGTCCATGCAGTTTCAAATCACATTGTTTTAGGGAGATTTTAAAATATTTCGGCCTAACTTGCCTCTGCCCAATTTTTGCCCATTAAAATGACAGACCCAAATTTGAGGCATAGTTGTATATTTTCAAATAAAATGCAGCTAATGGGGACACGAAATATATTGTGTCCATACTGTCTACAATGAAATACAAGTCACAATCAATTTGAGCAGCACTGCCCTGTGTTTTTAGTTTGCACTTCCCATACCGTTTGAACTTTTTCTGACTTGGGGTTGTAGATGTAAAATGCTTCTGAGTTCAGAGAGTCTATAAAAAGTGTGGGTTCCGGGTGTATTTTTTGAAAGTTTGATTCCCGGAAAGACATTAAGCTTAAAAAGTCTGGGAACCACCACACTAGAACCACCAGGATTTACTATATCATCATCTTCTTCTTCTCTCAGCTGTTCCCTTTAGAAAATCATCTGCTTCCATCTGACCCTGTCCTCGGCATCTGCTTCTCCCACACCAACTAGCTGCATGTCCTCTTTCACCACATCCATAAATCTCCTCCTCCGTCTTCTTCTTTGCCTCCTGCCTGGCAACTCCATCTTTAGCCTCCTTCTACCAATCCACTATTCCTCCATAGCACTTGTCCAAACCTTCTCAATCTGGCCCAGCCAAATGTTTCAAATTTACCCAACCGACATTTCTTGCCCACAAATGTTCACCGCCGTGGTATTAAATAAGTCTCTTCACAAAGAAAATGTTCTCAAGAAATGTCTGAGTTTGCTTTATCATCGGATGTGTTTTGGTCGCTGGGTATTAAGTATTTAAATAAAATGGAAGTAATAAACAAGTAAAGACCAGCCGTGGGTGTATTTCACTTGTTGGTGGTTTTAAAAATGAATCCATCAAGGTTACTTAGAATTTTATTTATATTTATCAGTTAAGTATTATGCGAGCTTGTGTCATCTGTATCAATTTAGGGAAATAACAGATTGAATTGCCATCAATGCAGCACCGACTAGAACCACTGTGAGGTCATTTTGACCTCGTATTACTGCAGGCTTTAGAACTGCAAATTACTTAGGTCTGTAACAGTAATAGTTTATCTTTTTTTTTTCAAAATAGCAAAAATTGATGAAATAAAATGTTAATTTTGCCACATTAGAAATTTTTCAGAGAGAGAGAGACATGAGAGAGAGAGCACCGTGGAGATGTGGGCAAAGGCTGAATAGAAATAGTGCTTGCTCACTTCACACTGATAGGACAGAATATCAAATTAGAGTCCGACTATGCCGGCTGTTTTGGCAAATCTGAAAAGATTCAGATGTTGTGCCTAGACTTGAAATCGTAGGATATTTGGTTTTATGGCATTGTAAGGCAAATACATTATAGAATAAGCTTTGGTGATCTACAGTACATGGCATCAGAGGCATGATGGATGACTTGTTTGGCACACCAGTGGTTGGCACAGCGGGGTTAATCCTTTTATGAGATGGCTTATGATCAGAATCAGATTCACCAGACTGAGACACATCACTGAATCCTGATATTTCTTCTGCATCTGACTCACCATCATCTTCGTCCTGCAGCATCACCAAAGCCTGACTGACAGTCATAAAGCATTTCTTCCGATCCAATTTCTCCAAAGCAACTAACAAATTTGCCAACTTACTAACTGACTGACTGACAGACTGACTAACAGACAGGCCTGTAGCAATCAAACTTCCTATTAGCAAACCTGGAGAACAATCTGATTCTGACGTCGTCAAAGTTGTTATTTCTTTGAATATCATGTGTGTGTAAGAATTAGAGAATATGAGACAGTGCTTTGAACTTTGTGTCTAACAGGCTATATAATATATGTGGCTATATAAATGCAGTCTATTTACCATTTGTGCATTAGGATTAATGAAGGTCAAAACAACCTCATGGTGGTTCTGGGTAAAAACACTTTTCCCCCTCTTTTATTACATAATCCCCCAAAAAGATGATGTACTGTTTAACACATTATAGGAGAAATCACTGACTGGGAGATAGGGTTCTTATTCAAACGGAGTTACATGCATTTTAAGGTGTGAGGGGTCAAAATGACCTCATGGCAGTTCTAGTGTTGAAACTTGAGCCTGAAAGTCTAGATACAGAGCCCAATGCACCATTTTTGTGATCGCTCCCATGTCTATGAAAGCACAGCGTTAAAAGACCATTGCTGGCACATCACTGCTGCCTCCCCCTGCAGGACTTTATGAGATGAAGATTAAACAGCAAAAAAGCATGTGTCAAAGCGTCAGGCATCAAAAATGTTCTCATATGTGGGGCGACTGGCAGCAGACTTTAATCTTTACATGTAACCAAAATACTGATCATAGGTCCAGCTGCCCTTTTTGGGATTAAGCCATGCAGACCGAAATCAAACATCACAATGCAGCACAAAACCTGTCAGGTTGGCAAAGAAAAACAGCATTTTCTATGTCTTTCTCCGCCTTCCCTCCTCTTCTGCTGCAGTTCAGAGATAAGCAGTGTCAGTCGTGACACTCTACTGGCTCCATCAGGTGTTTTACTGTCATTCCACAGTTTGTCCCCTATGCTCAATTTGTAAGTGAGGCACAACCAACGCCTTCAGGCACTTTGGATCATTCCAAGAGCACTAGCGTCACTGGCAGATTGTGCAGTACGTTTTGGGAACACACTTCTCCCTCTTAGTCTGACACAAAATAAATACGTGTGGTGTCTGAGTCAAGCTGGTCCTGGTGGAACTAATGTGATGCTGTTGTTCAGGCCAGGAAATGGGCTGTGAATTAGGTAATGTTTTCCAGTCTAGACTATGCCATCCTTTGGTGAGATCTGTCTTTATTAATTCTATTTTGTTTCCCTGAGGTCTTGTCACTGGCTTTATTTTCGCTTCGTTTTGACCGGCTCATTAGATATCAGTGGAATTGTTTGTGGCGGGTGGCTGTAGTTTAATATTTGGAGGTGGGTATTTTTCATTCTCAACTGTTTTGGCTGGAAGCAGCAGAAGTCTGTCATCTTTCAGTGTCTGCTTCACTGAGCTGATGGTAGAAGTCAGACTGGTAGCTTAACAAGCCTAATACTACCACCTGGTGGCTCAAAATCAGACCTGGAAACTGCGCCTCACTGAGGTCATGTGACCACAAACGACATATCGTTCACAATAACATAATCATGGCATTCAAGTTAAAGACCTCGTGTGCTAATTAAAACAGGTTTTGTGTGTCAGTTTGGTTACGGGAACCTACAAGACAAGGTCATTAACTTGGCATAATAGTGGATCTGCATGAGAAACACTACTAAAAATGAAGACGACAGTTAAAATGTGTCCATTTAACCTTCAACAGTTTATTGCAACCTGCAACCTGTGGCTACAGGGTCACATGTGGCTCTGTAGCCCCTCGGCAGTGGCTCCTGCAGCTTTGTGCACTGATGGCAATAACACATTATTATAAATCAAATTAAACAAAAATAAGCAATAAATCAACAGACAGGAGAATAAATGAACAACATAATGAACAAAAATTAGGACAAAACCAATAAATATAATCTACCAAATTAACAAAATAAATTAAAAGAAAATGAACAAGATTAAACAATGTAATAAATGAGCAAAGATAAAAAACTAATAAAATGAACAAAAAATAAGCACAATTATGAAGAAAATTATAAAAAAAAATATATAAATCTTACAAGATAAAGCCAAAACTGAGGAAAATAAAGTGAAAGAAAAATGAACAAATAAATTCACAAAAATAATAAATCAACTGAATGAAAATTAAATAAAAAAATTAACAAAATGAAAAAAAAAAATAGTTGAGTAAATGATTATGAACAAGTAAATGAACAAAAATAAGAAAACAATGAGCAAAACGATGCACAAAAATGAATACAATTCTTTAAAAATAAACAAAAAACAATCAAATAATGGGCACAATGAACAAAAATAAACAATAAATTGAACAAAAACAAAACAATCAAGGAAACCTACAGATTAAATTTTTTTTCGTGGTTCTAGAGTTTTTTTTCTTTCTGTCTAAAGTCACCTCTTTAGATTGTAAAGGTTGCAGAACCCTGGTTTGTAGGTTTGATGATGAGTACTGTTTGCTGCTTAAGTCCATGCCTCACAGACTGCAAGCTGTTACAAGTCAGACGTGGTGCAACAAAGTAATAGTGGTGTGTTGTAGTGGGGTTTTTTTTTTTGTTTTTCATGATTCCATCTTCCCCCGACCCTCACGAGGATTAAGGGGTAGAAAATGGATGGATGATTCCATCTTTTTTTTTTCCCCTCCCTGCTTGAGCTAAAAAAGCAATTGTTATTGACTACCCAATTTTTTTCTGGATTTCTTTTAGTGTATCTTAAAGCCAGAAAGTTGCCATTTTAACTGACTTTAGTTCTGTGGCATTACCGTGATCTGCTTTTTTTTCTACAAAATTAAACAACTCAATGAACATCCTCAAAGACTGGTGATTCCATAATTTTTGCCTGGGCTTGTAGTCGTGCTAATAGGGCTATTGACTCTGGACCCACTCTTGTTCTGCACAAGTCAGCTGATGGTCTAAAGCACATTAAGGAGACAAGAAACGGCACAAATCAACTCACCTGTGGTTTGAAATCCATTCCAGTGTTGATGTCTTCAGTGTTAATGAACAATTTTGAAAAAATAAATAAAAGCCACTAATTGCCCAACCTTTTAACTGGCAGTGTACATCAATGTTCTAGTGTTTTAGCTGCATGTTTTTAACCATAAATTGTATTACACACAAAGACACATTTTAGACACCTGGGTGTACTTGCACTCCTTTCATTTTATTGACTTTGTTTTACAAAAACAGGTATGAGAGAATGCATAGACTGAGCCTAAGGATCAGTCGGCTCAACAGTGACGACATGGAAAAAACAAAGGGCATCAGGAAAAGGCAACAATTCATTTAAAAAGATAAAAACACTGTTTGGAGCTATTCAACTGAGTGCAGACACTCTTATGATCTCTTCCACACATGACATGACTGTATGACAACACTGTCATGTAAGCAAGCACACTAACACATATTACACATACTCACTGGCACACAATGCAAATGTGAGGTTGCAAAAAAACAACCATGGGATGCAGGGAATTCTGTATCATCTGACAAACAAGACACTGACACAAATTAAAGAGATGCATATTAGTTACACATTAAAAAAGGGACGGTTCACTCAGTTTAAAGAGAAAATATCTTATCACCGGAAATTGTTTGGTTTTCACATTTTGCTGCTGTTTTCGTACAATGACCATTCTATCTGTGGTGCTTAGGATAAAGGTTCCAGCTATGCTAAGAAACATGGGAACACAAGTACTTGAGCTGAAGAACAAAAACTGCTGATATTGTTTAAAAAATTGCGGCAAACACCCCACTTGTGGCAAACTGAAGAAATAAAAAAACACACGTTCCTGCATAAATGTTAACTTGTATTTTGGGTGAGCTGGCCCTTTAATAATGCAAGTATCATCAGCTCGCAATATTTGCATTACTTGTTAACCAGTATCCTCTTTGAAGCAATGGGAGTGTAGCCAGCACCATGATTCAAAAGTCACTACTAGCAGCAACAGGGACACCCTCATGTCACTCCATCACTCTTGTGCATTGATGGTACTGTCAGTGTACATGAATGCATCTCTGAGAGGAACTACACAGAGAGGCTAAGCTAATGCATCCTTCATTTATGCTGTAAAACTACTGAGGATCATAACTGCAGTGGAGTCTCTCTTAAAAGCATCAGGGCCACACTTATGCTGTGTTTATGATCTCAAGCACAATGGCACTGAAAGTGAGCATAGTTTAGCTGCATATGCCAAAACTACCCTTCCCTTCCACAGGACTGCTGCACACCAGCACTACTCTAACTGATTCATAGGTGAGGGAATTGTTGAGATAAGGTATCAACGTCGGTTAAAATACACTGGAAGAGAACAACTTGAGTTCTAACAGCTAGACGATTATTTGTGTAGTGGGCTGAGCCATGCCCTTTTAGGTCTGCAGTCTGTGAGAATGTACTAATTATCAACTGACTAGGATCGTGTGATGTGTTTACAGAAGGGTCACTGCATGAGGTCATTCACGTGGAGATGGGGATAATTAAGCAAACAGCAAAATAATTATTTTGTCGTTTGCACTGTTTAAAACAGAAAACTGCATTAAATAAAACAAACAAAACATTTGAAACAAAGCAAGCACCTTTCCAATCTACAAACAGGGATATCCAAGTACATAAACACTGAAAAACAAAAGCCATTGCATTTTTTAAATTGTTGAAATGCACTGATTCTTTTGGATAACAAATTTTATCATCAAAAGATCTCAAATGAACGAAGGAAGGAATAAACATTTTATACTGGTCTGCACTTAATCATTGTGTTTATGAAGAGCATATTCCTGGACACTTCTTGCACACACTGGTCAAACTAAACAAGAAATTTCCAGGGTAGACTCAAGAGGATTGTCCTCGCCTGTAAAACTAGTACGGGCTTCTCTGATTGAGGCAAAATGAGGGTTGTACAGAAACATGGAAAAGTGTTGGAACAACTGTATTAATAAAGGTAGCACACTTAGTCCCCTCTATTTAAAGAACAATTG
>JAQQAE010003426.1:0-20254 GCA_029823295.1 Pseudamia nigra | reverse complement strand
CCGCCATCTGGTGGATGCATGACGCAAGTGCGCCTTATAATCCGGTGCGCCCTATAGTGCGGAAAATACGGTACTCAATTACTTAATATGTTCTAAAAAATGTACTTCTGCTCAGTTCACAGCTCAATGAGTTGGAGTAAAGCGATCAAAATATGGGAAAAATACTATGCATATATAAAATATGTATGTAATATATAATATAATATAATATTTTATTAATACTTCAAAAAAACGCAACAAAATAAACACAAAACAAGAAAATAATTTAAAAATGAATAAAGCACACAACAAAATGAGAAAAAAATTTCAACAATAAAGTAAGTGGCAAATATAATAAAATTAACTAATACTTAATAACTAATAACCGAACAATAATTAATGTAACAAATTCCACATCATGAAGTTACTCATTGTTAATATTGTTCCTAATATATGGATGTAATGGACATCAATGTATATACATAGTCTCATTAACACATAATGTTATTGAGTGTCTTATATGGAGATACAGTATAAGGGACTTATTACTTCAACCTAAGGACCTAAATATGCAGGTAACACTCTAATTAATGTAAATGTAAGTGTAACTGGAGTTCTAATAAATAATCAAAAAGTGTAGTATTGAGCAGTTTGTTATACTTGTGAACAGAAATTGATAGCTTCTCTGAGGTGACCAGTTGGCTCGGCCTGTACCCAGTACTAACAGACATTAACTTCTCCAAAAGGGTTTCCCTCCCTCTTTTGCTCCTCTTCTATCTAACCTCAGCTAATCTGCTCTCACCCCTGTTCAGGCATCGCTCTATTAACCTCTTCCTCCTGGCCTATCAGAGAATATGGATAGAGACAGAGGAGTACTCTTTTGAGGAGAAGCTAGTACAGGACCTTGCAGTAAGTACCCGTGTTGTCCCTCCGGTGTAATGGGGAGCTGAGTGTCCCTTTCATGTGTATCACTTCCACTGTGTACCACTGGGTCACACACAGTCATCCATACTGTGTTTCTCACCTTCAAGTACACGCCCATTTTTAGCAAGCATGACATCAGCGCTGATGTCAGAGCCAGCTCACGTAATACCTGCAATCCGAGCTGTATCCCATCTGTTAAGGTAAGAAAAGCATCACACAGCGATGCTTCGGATTACCAAGGAAATTTATGAAAGCTGCAGTGTCTTTCTTAAATTTGGTTACAACCATAAAACATTAAATATGTCAGTATGAAATTATATCTGCTTTCTTTTCAACTCTAAAAAAAGTTTTTTTTTTAGAATATTTGGCACTTTCTAGACAATGATGCACACATAAATTATGTAAATTGGTTAAAATGCTTGTAGAATTTTGAAATTGTTCTTCAAATTACATTTTTAATCAATTCTGCAAATTCAGTTTCATTAAGGTACTTTGAAACTGTTAATTTTGTACTTCGCCTTTGGGTGTGTTTCTTTCCTTTTGCAATAATCAAATGAACAGAAAAAAATTAATGAAAACGGTCCTAGAAAATTTTAAGTTTTTATGCAACTTTAATTGACATGTTATTAAGAGTGTTTGAAATGAAAGCCGCAAGGTATGGGAAAATAATTTAGCTTATTTACCACCCAAACATATTTTAATAGAAAAAAAGTTCCATTATCTCTTTTATCATGACTCTGTAGGAGTCTGTGGTAATGTGTAGAGGACTCATGGAGACAGGTGCCATACTTCAGCCCTTAACACTGCTGAACATCACCCTCTGTGTGTTTATATGTCTGCATGTCTGTAGACATCCCTGCAATTCCTGCATTGCAAAAAGATGTCCTTATGGTTGTGGCATGTTCTCTGCATGCTGTCAGTACATTCTGTCACTTTTGTCTGACTAGTTTTTCTGATACTATATGCCTGTAAGGTAAGTGGTTGAGAAAAGCTAAATATGCAATATGTATAAAATGTTATAACATACATTTAATGTGTCATGTAATAGATATTGGTAGTAGAAGCCTGGGCTCCCGTAGTGATTTGATTCACTCGTTTATTCAGAAAACGCAGCCCACAGTGGAAGAGGAGGAAGAGGAGGAAGTCAGGAAGCAGCCAGACCCTCTTCACCAGCTCATTTTGCATTTTAGCCACAATGCTCTGACTGAATGCAGGTAAATCCACTTAAAACCACACACTATTGTACACCTGAGCACCTGACATCAGCATGAGTGGTTCCATCTGTGCAGGATAATAGTCTTGAACTGCACCTGAGTAAATATAGTTACATTAAGCTGAATTATTGCATATATTTTATAGTAGGAGAGGAACACAAGCAGTATTATTTATATTCTTCCTAAGTACTGTGCCTACATTGCCATAAATACAATCACTGCATTTTGCTAATTTTTTTTAGACAAGAAAATGCTATTAAGCTTTAACCACGTAATATTTGTCATCCTTCTTTATCAGTTCTTTGGAAGAAGATCCTTTATATATTGCATATGCAGATATGATGGCAAAGGTAATTCATTACTTAAATTGCTCAATTTAATTCATGTGTTTCAGCAAAATTTGTGAGATTTTTACCATGCGTTTTCTCCCTCAGAGTTGTGCTGATGGTGAAGAAGAGGAAGATGAGGGAGGCAAAGAGAAAACATTTGAGGTGCTACTGATTTTCAGGGATAATCCATTGCTTTTGCATTCTTTATGGATTATTTGCCTCAATTAGAATATTATGTTATTCTGCAGGAAAAGGAAATGGAGAAGCAAAAGATGCTGTACCAGCAAGCCAGATTACATGACCGGGGAGCTGCAGAGATGGTGCTCCAAATGATCAGTGCCAGCAAAGGTAGGAAAATGCAAACGTCAGTCTTCATACAGCTGTCACTTTTTGTAGCGTTCTGATGGTGTAAATTGTGTTCATCAGGTCGTCTTGGTGCAATGGTGACTTTCACTCTCAAACTGGGAATCTCCGTCCTAAATGGAGGAAACATACTGGTCCAGCAGGTACAAAGGAGTCCATGTGGGTGAATTGTGCATTTCAATGCATCAGTGCAGTATTTACTGTTCTTCTGTCTCAATACAGAAAATGTTGGATTATCTGAAGGAAAAAAGAGATGTGGGATTTTTTAAAAGTTTGTCTGGACTGATGATGTCATGCAGGTATTGGCGCCATTTTTTAAAAATCTTCAGTTGAAATATAAAATACAGAATGAATACTATTGAGATATAATTTTGTCTTGAATCTTTGGCAGTGTACTGGACTTGAATGCTTTTGAAAGACAGAACAAAGCTGAGGGTTTGGGGATGGTAACTGAAGAGGGTTCAAGTAAGTGAGGACACCAAACCTGGAAATGTGTCTCATATTGTCTATCTTCTTAACAAATGTAGTTTATCTGTGGCAATAATACAACCCCATTTCCAAAAGAGTTGGGATACTGTGTAAAATCTAAATAAAAACAGAATGTAATCATTTGTAAATCTCATAAACCCATATTTTATTCCCAGTAGAACATAAACAACATACAGTATGAGATGTCTAAAATGAGACATTTTACAATTTCACAGAAAATATTAGCACATTTGAATTTGATGGTAGCAATACCTCTCAAAAAAGTTGGAACAGGATGATGTTACCCTTTGTGTAGCATCCCCTCTTCTTTTAACAGTTGTGAACATCTGAAAGTGAGGAGACCAATTACTGGACTTTTATGAGAGGAATGTTTTCCTATTCTTGTGTGATGCAGGATTCTGGCTGCTCAACAATCCTGGACCTTTGTTTTTCACTTCATGATGTGCCAAATGTATTCTGTTGGTGAACAGTCTGGGCTGGAGACAGGCCAGTTCAGCACCAGGCTTTTGAACTGTCTGCTGATAACAAGCTGGATGGTCTCTCCTCTTTAGTCTGCATCACACGGCCTCCATGGTGTTCATATATGGTTTCTTCTTTACATGATACAGCTTTAACTTGTATTTGTGGATTGCATGGTGAACTGTGTTCACAGACAGTGATTTTTGGAAGAGTTTCTGAGCTCCATGCAGTGCCCCCTGTGGGCCGAAGATCAAGGGCATCTGGTTTTGACCTTCGACCCTGTCCCTTGCAAACAGAGATTCCTCCTGATTCTCTGAATATTTTGATGATATTATACACTGTAGATGGTGGGATTTCAAAGTCCTCACATTTTTCTGAAATTATTCCACAATTTGTAGACACAGTTTCTCACAGATCAGTGAACCTTTGCCCATCTTTAAGTCTGAGAGGCTCCGCCTCTCTAAAATGCTATTTTGTACCCAGTCATGTTACTGACCTGTTACCATTTAATCTAATTAGTTGTCAGATGCTCCTCCAGTTCCTGCCATGAAATTCAAAATGAGGTAATATTTTCTTTGAAATGGTAAAATGTCTCACTTTCAACATCTGATATGTTGTTTATATTCTACTAGGAATAAAATATGGGTTTATGAGATTTGCAAATTATTGCATTCTGTTTTTTATTTGCATTTTACAAAGCATCTCAACTTTTCTGGAACTGGGCTTGTACAAAAATATCCCTCACACACATAGAGACATGACAATGTAGAAACATTTTTCAAGACAAATGGAGCAGCATAATCTTGTCAAAACATGTGCTCTTTGTTGAGTCTGGTGTTGTACAAGCCCACCTCCATGTCATGTATGTCTTTTGTGTGTCATTGTCTATATGTTTCATCATGTCTGTATATTCACTGAACAGATGAACCTGTGCTACTGTATGTCTAAGTCCTGTCCAAGCCTCCTGTGCCACTTAAGCACTTAGCCACACATTCTTATCAGAAGTCTATAATGAAACTGATGGGTTGCATACAGTATATAACTATGCTTTTATCATGCATAATTCAACTCATTCTCACCTCATAAGTTCAGGCATAAGTGATGGTGACTGTTAGTCTGGTCGATACCTGCCCAGTGAGCAGAGTGCACTGTAAAACTTTGTCTGTAACCTCCTGTCAATGTCACAAATCAATGTGAGTATGTAAAGATATATCTATAGCGCTATCATTCTCTCCTGTTCCTACTTCTAAATGAATCTCAATGTCTTCTCCTTTGCTTATGTCTGCTGTTTTGTTTGTTTGTTTTCTTCTGATCATATTTTATCTCATCGGTCGCAGTCAACGTGAGTGAGCGGGGTAAATACATGGTTTAGATTCTACTCATTCTATGCAATGCTGACATCTTGATTGCTCTGACTTCAAGCTCCTTCCTCCCCTCATTCCCATCCAGTTCTACTATTCCCCTTCTTCCCTTTTCGTGAATGCGACATGATGACCTTGACCTGAAAGAACGCATGCATGCTCCTCTGACATTGGATAAACCTGTCAGTCCTTGGTCAGGCTCCCCAAACTGACTCAAAGTTCTCCACTTTTTTTATCAATAGGCAGTGCTTGTCATTTGTGTGGGAACTTTTTCTTTGTTAATTTTGACAATACTAACCAGTGTGCAATGAAAAAAAGTTTACCAAAGCTTTGTTTGTTAGAAACAACAACAAAGCTTTGCCGGTTCTAAGTAAGAAAACGTTTTATTCTTAAATCTTTCGTTTTTTCAATGATGCATTATACCTTCTCTGTATGTTCTGCCCACCCAATATAGTGCACATAATTTGTTGTATGAGGCAGAAGCTTAATGGATAATGATGCCAGCTTTTATGCCTGTGTGATACTGAAATTATAATGATGGGTCTCTGATCTTCACAATCAAAAGAATCAGTTCATCTTATTTTCTGTCGCCAGGTTCCAAGGTACTGCAGAATGATGAGTTCACTAAGGATCTATTTAGGTTTCTGCAGCTTCTTTGTGAGGGCCATAACAATGGTGGGTGCAAGGGTTTCAAATGTAACAATTAGAACTGGAACTGCATGACTCTTAAGTTTTCAAGTCTGCTAATGTGAATTTTCTTTGCACTCCTGTGTGACCAATGACTGTTTTCTCTAGTAATTGACTTGTTTGTTTTAGATTTTCAGAACTTCCTGAGGACACAGACAGGAAACACAACAACAGTGAACATCATCATTAGTACTGTAGACTATCTGCTGAGACTGCAGGTATATTTTTACACACAGACATGGTATTTTTAAGCAAAAATATACCCAATTCCCTTTATTCATTTTGTGTATGTGTTCATCCTCTATCAGGAATCTATCAGTGATTTCTACTGGTACTACTCTGGTAAAGATGTCATTGATGAGGGGGGCCAAAGGAACTTCTCCAAAGCTCTGTCAGTGGCCAAGCAAGTCTTCAACTCTTTAACTGAGTATATACAGGTACTGCATCAAATTGCACCACAGTAAGCTTTAACTGTATATGAACCCGTCTGATTTTAGCTTTAATGACCTGTGGTGCTTTGTGCAGGGTCCATGTATTGGGAATCAGCAGAGTCTGGCTCACAGCAGGCTTTGGGATGCTGTGGTGGGATTCCTACATGTATTTGCCAACATGCAGATGAAGTTATCTCAGGTGCATGTTAAATGTTTCCCTATATTATCAAGCTTCAAGGTTCATTTATTGTCATTTGCATGTTATCACAATTGTAAGCCTTAGTAAATTGTAAGTCTTAGTAAAGGCTTACAATTGGCCTTCGTAAAAAGCATACATTGGAGTGGGAGCTAAAACAGAGATGTAGAGCTAGAGGTTCCCTGGTTCAGTTCCTCGTCTTCTCACCATCTGCTGCCCTATAAATGCGCAAAAAAGAATGATGAGCATTTCAATGTTTTTAAAGGTAAATGTCAGAGTATTTCATCCACTTCTGCACTATGGTGTAAGAATCAGATGCTAAGCTTAACATATGCATATCCACTAGGGGTCACCCCATCCTCAAGTATAACCCTGGGCTACTGTGTCATAGCATTTTGTCACATGATAAATTACCCAGTCTGATAATGCATTCCCCTTGCCCAGTAAGACAAGACTGGGATAAATCCACCTACCTTACCTTAACCCATGGTCAAAAAGAAAGGTCTCAATTTGACAGTAGCAGTTGGAATGAGGGAGAGCATACAGTAGATACATGGTTTGAATTTAGTACATCAAAGCACAACTCAGATTTATGGCATGCTGAATGCAAGCTCCTCAGAGAACCTAAATGAGTCACAGTGACCTAGCCATCTGCTCCTGGACAGTAAAATAACATTAACCCTGGTCGTGATGGATGGATGTTACATAGAGGGGCCTTCTGGGCCCCAGCACGGCCATTGTGGTCCCCACAATCAGAGGCAACCTTGATCTTTCAAAATGCAACTCAGCTGATATAGTGTGGTGTGAATCACAAGGGTCTTCTTTTGTGTCTTTGCCTCTGAACAGGACTCAAGTCAAATTGAATTATTAAAGGAACTGCTAGACCTGCAGAAGGACATGATTGTCATGCTGCTGTCGCTTCTCGAAGGTTTACTTTTTTCTCTTCTTGTTTTCATACCAGCTGCACTGGCAAACATCACTTAGCAATGATATATTAAATACCTTCCCTAAATAGATACATGTTATTCATCAAATATTTACCATAGCCGCTTTGTGTAATCTGTATGCAGGGCTTTGCTTGTAATTCAGTATCTCTCTGTCACTGTACAGGAAATGTTGTAAACGGTACCATTGGGAAACAAATGGTGGACACTTTGGTGGAATCTTCAAGCAATGTGGAGATGATCCTTAAGTTTTTTGATATGTTCCTCAAGCTGAAGGACTTAACCACCTCAGACAGCTTCAAGGAGTATGACTGTGACAGGAAGGGCATCATTTCAAAAAAAGATTTCCAGAAATCCATGGAGAACCAGAAACAGTATTCACAGTCAGAGATTGAATTTCTTCTTTCCTGCGCTGAGGCTGATGAGAATGACATGTTCAGCTATGAGTATTTTGTGGAGAGATTTCATGAACCGGCTAAAGACATTGGTTTTAACATGGCTGTGTTGTTAACTAATCTCTCAGAGCATATGCCTCATGATGCTCGCCTCTCTACATTCTTGGATTTGGCTGAAAGTGTTCTCAACTACTTCGAGCCTTTTTTGGGTCGTATTGAAATAATGGGTGGAGCGAAGCGCATTGAAAGAGTCTACTTTGACATCAGTGAGTCAAGTCGCACCCAGTGGGAAAAGCCTCAGGTCAAGGAGTCAAAACGGCAGTTCATCTTTGATGTAGTGAATGAAGGCGGTGAGAGTGAGAAAATGGAACTCTTTGTCAATTTTTGTGAGGACACCATTTTTGAGATGCAGCTGGCATCTCAAATTTCAGAACCAGACCCAGTGGAGCGTCCAGAGGAGGATGAAGATGACAGCCAGAGCATGACAGAGAACCAGGAGGAGGAAGAGGAGGAGAATATGATGTTGGAATCTTCTTCTGCCTTCACAGTGGCCTGTATCTCCATGAAAAAGAGCCTCTGTCATTTCCGCCAGCTACTCACTCTTAAGAGCATGAGAAGACAGTACAGAAAATTCAGGAAGATGAGCGTGCGGGAAATGGTGCGCAGCTTCTTCTCTTTCTTCTGGATGATCATTACAGGTCTCTTCTACTTTGTCTACAGCCTCATTTGGGGTTTCTTTCATATCTTGTGGACCACTATGTTTGGGGGTGGCCTCGTTGAAGGGGCTAAGAATATGAAGGTGACAGACATTTTGGGAAACATGCCCGACCCTACTCAGTTTGGTATCCATGGAGATGTGTTAGAAACGGAAAAGATGGAGGCTAACGAAGCATCAGTGTTGGCGGAGATGGGTCAGATGGCTCAGGGGGATGCAGCAGAGGCGGACCTAATGGCTGAATTGCTCAACATACAGCCCAAAAAGGAGGGCAAGCATGGGACAGAGCCAGGTTTGGGGGATGTGTCTGAGGTGGTGGTAGGGGATGCTCCCTCCATCGCCAGTGCTGTAAAGCAAAAGAAAGCACAGGTCAGTAATCATGTCAAATCAAAGGTGATATTGATCCTTCTGTCCTTTATCACCCATTTATTATTAATCCATTTAGAATGGGCCAACATAAAATGAATCAATTAACACAGTAATTGAGTTGGAACCTGATTTAATTTGCGAACTGAACTGTAACTGATTATAAAGACAATAATGAATGTGTTTTAGATGGCCGCAAAGAAGAGAGCTGCAAACGGAGACTACAAATCTGACACAGAGAAAGGAGAGTGAGTGTTATTTTGACCACAGTACTGCACTCAGGTAGAATTGAGAATTTATTATGCAACTTTATACTTGCAACTCTGAGGCAAGTATGATTTGATATGATGATAAGATTTTTTTCCAATTATTCAAGTTTTCCATTCCTGTTCTGTCCAGTAAAAACACATATCTCCACATGTCTTGATTCTGACAGTTTGTCCCTTCATGGGATGAGAATGTTCCCTTTTTTTGCTCATGAAATGTTCACTTTTCAGATCATTGGATGTAGTTCTCACAAGACAGTGACTCAGCAAAGTTTTGATCAGCTTGTAGAATATGATGCATATGCAACAAGCATAAAGTAATTCAACTGAACTTACACATTCATAGCAGGAGAATAAAACATATTGATTAATACAAAAATCAGTGCACGATGACAATGACTTCTACTGCATTTAACTTTTTAGATTATATTTACCTCCTCCAAGTAGGTCATGTTTGTCTGGCATTAGTGTATTTATCTGTTTGTTTGTTCACGACATAACTCCAAAAGTTATAAATAAATTTAGATGAGATTTTCAGGATAGATCAGAATTGTCACAATCTTTTAGATTTTGGGCGTGATCTGGATCACTGTCTGGATCCACAAGATTTTTAAAGGATTCTCTACTGTTGTGAGATTAAAGTGAGGTCAGATCCAACATTTTTCCTTCTAACGCCATAAATAACACCCAGAAAATTTAGCCAGAAACACAGGATAACACTACAATAGATTCTATCAAACCACAAAGTTTGATCCAGATATGAGCAGTATTCCAGATATAGTGATCCAGAATGTTTATACCTACAGGGGTTGAGGAAAAATAGTTACTGTAAGGTAGGAAATAAAGCCATAGACATGAAGTGGAAAGTGTAGTGGAACGTATGCTGATTCAGTAATGTGTCCACTGATTTGATGTATCTTCAACATTTATGGAACAAGATCCAGAAGAAAGCCACCATTATAGAAATATTGTTTTTGATGAATAACTATTGAACTAAAATGACATGTATGTGATTCCAAATGCTAATGGTAGGTTAGGTTTTCATGGTCAAAGAATCAAATAACAATGATCAAATGAATGTAAGAATATTACCTTTGGTGCAATAACATTATGGGGGTGATGAGCATAGGTTCAAATGATAATACTGTAGTAGGTTTTCACTATGAAGAGGAACTTAGTTGCCTTGGTGGATTTCTGCACTCTGGGTGATTTATAATTGTTCTAAATAATATATTTCACAGTGTAATATAACCATAATACTTTTACCTCATTAAAGAACAATTTTAAATCAATTGAGTACAATAAAATTAGGAATGGATGCAAACAGTATAGAGTATGTGTGCATCTGCTGCTATGTCTGTCTGTCACTAAAGGAGAAATATTTTCTTCCAGTTCAGAAGATGGTGAGAAGAATGACCATGACAAGGGCAAAGACGAAGCCCCTCCGCAGCTCTCACGGGAGGAGAAGAAAGCCCCAAAAAAGAGACTCGGTCAGAAAAAGGAACCACCAGAGGCCTTCATGGCCAGCTTCTTTGCTGGTTTGGAGATCTACCAGACCAAGATGCTGGTTAGATATTTTCTTCATGTGCACAATTGGATTTTCAATATAGCATGTGAAAACTCAAAATCCTACTGAAACGTGTTCTATCATGTAATATTTTCACAGAACTACCTGGCCAGAAACTTCTACAACCTCCGCTTTTTGGCGCTCTTTGTTGCCTTTGCGATCAACTTCATTCTTCTCTTCTACAAAGTAAGCTTGCAGCTTGCTTTACATCCTTACAGAGCAGGGGTTGCGACCTTTACAATCTAAACCGCCGTTCTTTTTTGACAGAAAGGCATGTGTCAAGAGCCGCAAAAAATATCTGAAACATTTATGTAACACATGACATATGCAAATTTTAGCACATTTGAAAACCAAGTACTTTATTATTTTGTTTATTTTTAATCATCTTGTTTGTTAACTTGTTCATCTTTGTTCTCTTTTTTCATATGTTATTCATCTGCTTGACTATGCAGTCATTTTTGTTTATTTTATTGATTATTTTGTTCATTTTTTGATCATTTTACGGGTTATTTTGCCTATTTTTGTTGTCGTTTTTAGAATTTTGCATATTTTCCCCATTATTAATGTAGCAATCACTTAGTTGGTTATTTTCTTCATTGTCTTGATTATTTTGTTCATTTTTGATAATTTCATGGGTTATTGTGTCCATTTTTCTGTTTTCAGAATTTTGCTTATTTTTCATTTTTCATTCATGTAATTGGATATTTTGTTCATTTTATCAATGACTTTGTGTTTTTTATGTAGTTTCATCAAGCATATTTATTATTATATTCATTTTTGTACATTTTTATTCATTTTCCAGATTATTTTGTTGGTTTTCTGGATTGTTTTGTTCACTTTTGCTTTATCCCTGTTTATTGTTTTGCTTATTTTTATTAATTTTCTTATTTTTGTGCCATTACATGATGATTTCACTTGGTTTTGTTCATTTTATTGATTGTATTGTTCATTTTTGATCATTTTATCTCCTGTACTGTTCATGATCTTGATAGTTTTGCTCATTAAGTGGATTATTTTCTTCAGTTTTGTCTTCATTTTTGTTCATTAATTAGATTATTTGTTCTTTTTGTTGAATTAATGCTTACTTTATTCTTGTTGCTTTATTATAATGTGTTCATTTAGTCACTGGACAAAGCCACAGGAGCCACATGAGAGGGGAAAAGGAGCCACATGTGGCCCTGGAGCCACAGGTTGCACAGCCTCGTTATAGGTTATGCTTCTTCTAGTTACCCCTTGGTTCTAAATGTCATTATGTCTTTTTGTCTAACAGGTCACTGGTGATTACTCAGATGATGAAGACCCCTGGAATCGACAAGGCAGGAGCGGGGAGGAGGAAATGGAAGGAGCTCTTGAGTACTTCGTCCTCCAGGAGAGCACAGGCTACATGGCACCAACTCTTCGCTGTCTGGCAATACTGCACACTATCATCTCTTTTCTATGTGTAGTGGGATATTACTACCTGAAGGTACGGTAACACCCTCCAATGAGAACCTCAGTTTTTTTGGGTTTAAATAAAGGTTTGAATGAATGAAACTGTAAAATCGGTATACACGCCTTTGAGTGAATTAGTAATACTGTCCATTTGTTTCCAAGGTGCCCTTAGTGGTGTTTAAACGGGAGAAGGAGATTGCAAGGAAGTTGGAGTTTGCAGGCCTCTATATCACGGAGCAGCCTTCAGATGACGACATCAAAGGACAGTGGGACAGACTCGTGATCAATACACCGTAAGCCGCTTACACTTTAGAACTTTGAAAGGTGAATCTTCTGCAAACAAACATGTAATGCTGACTTGCTCTTTGCTGTTTTTATCAGTTCTTTCCCCAACAACTACTGGGATAAATTTGTGAAACGTAAAGTAAGTGGCCTATTGGATTTGAATGTAATCTGCTATGCACACAAATCATCAACTCAATTCGATTATGCATGGTCAAAGTCAACAGCAGTGTCAATTCCTCATCTGTCGCTATATATTGTAGGTGATTAAAAAGTATGGTGACTTATATGGAGCGGAACGGATTGCAGAACTTCTGGGGTTGGACAAGAGTGCCCTTGATTTTAACCCAACTGAGGAAACCGTTGCCAAAGATTCTTCACTGGTGTCACTGTGAGAGACTTGACAACTAGAGTACACTTGGAGCAAAATTAGATTAAATAGATGTTAATCACCCTCTCATCCCCTGTTCTCTTTTGGCAGGTTGAGCTCAATTGATACAAAGTACCATGTCTGGAAAATGGGAGTGGTGTTTACAGACAATGTAAGTGTCTAAAAGATGGACTCATTGCTCTGTTTTGTGTCTTTATGGATTTTTGAGTGACTAATTTAATGGATGAGTGAACAAATGGGTTATTATGGGTTATTGTTACTCTACCAGAGGTGGGTAGAGTAAACAGAAATAATACAGAAGTAGTGTTACATTCCAATTGTAATGACTCAAGTATATTTAGAAGTACTCATAAGAATAGTACTTGAATAAGAGTAATATAGATTTTTTTGATATTTATGTAACCAGGAAATATCCCATTGAGACTGAGAATCTCTTTTTCAAGGGAGTCCTGGCCAAGATAGGCAGCAGCAAATACAACACACAGTTATATCATTAAAATACATAGAACACACACATTCAACAATAAATATAACATTTACGAGCAGATTAAGAAAAACAAGTGCAAGTTATTGAGTCGGCCTCAAGAACTCTCAGTTTGGATTTAAAAGTGCTCAAAGAAATGAACTCCGTTAGTTTCTAGGCCTCCTGTAGCTGATTCCATGTATAAGGTGCAGAGTAAACAAAAGCCCTTTGACCCACTTCTGTACAGACAAATGAAACAGAAAGCAAGACATGATCATTTGAACGGAGAGAGTAAATGTCCAAATTCCTCTTCCCAATTAAAGTACAAATATATACAGGCAAGAGGCCAAGTATCACCTTATATACAAACATGTACCAATGACTGATCCTTCTGGTGGCCACAGCAGGCCATCCTACCCGAGGGTACAACTCACAATGGTAAGTTGACGCTTTGCAGTTGGTAATAAACCTCAGAGAGCCATGGTAGACCGTGTCAACCATCACTGACTAGAAGCACTCATGTATAAAACAGCTCCATATTCTAATACATGTACTGATAAAGTTACGGCAACAAGATGCTTTTTGCATTAAAAGAAAAACATTGTTAGTTTCGAAAATAAAAACTTAGCTTTAGCCTCAGTTTCTTAACAAGGTTTTCCACATGTGGCTTGAAAGTAAGTCATCAATGAGTACACCCGGGATTTATACACTCTATTTCATCTCCCTCCAGAGTGGACACTTGGTGACATTTGTGGAAATTTCCTTGAATTGGAAAACAACATAAGTTTTGTCTTGTCTGCATTGAGAACCAATTTCAGGTTGATTAATGAGTGCTGGACAGTAACAAAAGCCTTGTGCAGGGATTCCACAGCCTGTGCAAGAGTTGATCCACAGCAGTAAATCACTGTGTTATCAGCATAAAAGTGCAAATTAGCATGGGACACATGTTCGCCCAGATCATCAATATAAATAATAAATAAAAGGGGGCCTAATGCATTACTCTGTGGCACCCCCTTGTGGACAGCAACAAATTCAGAGCACAGACCAGTATATTTAATGCACTGACTCCGATCACTCAGATAATTTACAAGCCAAGAGACTGCATTCTCTGACAGTCCTGATTGAAGGAGTATTTAAAATATCTCGGTCAACTGTGTCAAATGCTTTAGACAAATCAATGAAATGTGATGCACAATGCTGTTTCTTGTGTCATTTATCACTTTCATTTCAGCAGTGATGGTACTGTGTTTTTTTCTGAAGCCTGATTGATATTCTGATAAAATAGCATTTGAATATAAAAACTCCTTTGATTGCTCACTCACAAGAGATTTGAGAGTTTTGGCCAACATTGATAGGTTGGATATTGGTCTGTAATTAGTTAAAACTGCCGGGTCACACCTTTTCAATAAAGGGAGAACAAAAGCAGATTTCCACACAGATGGAATTTCATTTTTTGTCAGTGTGAGGTTAAAAAGAATTGTAAGAGGCTCTGCTACAAAGTCAGCTTCCAGTTTTAAAAATATAGATCTATTAAATCAGGTCCAGATGGATTTCTGTGATATAATGTTTTAAGAGCTTTAAGAACTTCATGAACAGAGAAGGGTGAAAAATGAAAAGGCTCACCAGTATACACTGGGAGGTCTATGTAGGGTTTCACAGAAACAGCTCCCACCAAGTTAAACAAAGGGCCAAATAATATAAAAGGCTTATTAAAACAACTTAATATCTCCTTTTTGTCATAGACTGGAACAGAATCCTTTAGAACATAGGGAGGTAGAGTCTGAGCGCTTTTACTCACAGAGAGGGACTTAATAGCTTTCCAACATTTTTGTGGGTAATTTAGGTTTTCAGTAGTGAGCGACAAATAATATTCTGATTTTGCTCTTTATTATAGTATTACATAGAAAAAAGAATTCAAGTAGTAACTTTATAACATGGAACTTAAATTTAATATGGTGTTAACAGGTTGGATATGCTTCAAATAATTACTACATAAAGAGCACATCAATTGTGTCATATCCAGAACCAAACAAAGACAAAAATAAATCCTGTTAAAAATGTTTACTGTCAAATATCTGGGAAAACAACTTTACAACATGCTCACTATTTGATCATAGCAAGATTTGTTGTTTATTTTGTTCATTTCACTCATTTTGTTGATTAAATTGTTATTTTTTGTTTTTTTACTTGGTTATTTTGTTAACTTACTTGAATATATTGCTTATTATTGTTTATTTACTGGATTATTGCATTAATTTTGTGTTTATGGTGTTAATTTTTCGCTTTTTTGTTCATTTTATTGTTTTTTTAAAAATAAATAAATAAATAAACAACTACTCCACATTTTTCTGAAACAACTACTCAAATGCATGAAACAGAGTAAATGTACTCCCCACCTCTGGACGATACATATGGATTTTGACTATCTTACCTCTCATTATTTTCTCTGTATTAGTCATTCCTGTATCTTGTATGGTACACTACCATGTCCATTCTGGGCCACTACAACAACTTCTTCTTTGCTGCTCATCTGTTGGACATCGCCATGGGCTTCAAGACACTGCGCACCATTCTCTCCTCTGTCACACACAACGGGAAACAGGTGAGGAGGACGAAGATGCAGGTCACCTTCTTAAGCAGCAGGGGTCACTGCAGATTTAGTGATAAGGAATGAGCCACAGCCAGTTTCTTCCTTGATGTGCGGCCACAAACTGTTTCTATCCATGTTCCTGCTTCAGAGATGCTGCTTTTGAGACAGAAATGATGCAACACTAGTATTAAACTGGTTCCCAGTGCTGTGCATCATTTTGGTTTAGATAGAAACACCAAAACTGTACTGTGAATCGATGTATTTGTGAACACTACAAATTTACACACATGAAAGCATTTCTGTCAACACTGCATTTTGTATTTGTTTTCTATAAATGTAAAGTTGCTTAGAGTTTCAGCTTTGAAATGTTTATAATAGATGAAGCATAGTGAACTATTAATTATTCAACTGACAACTGAATTCATCTGACCTGTGTTTAGCAACACATGTTCATCTCACCCGAGGGCATAGATTTTGCCTGAACATTGAGGGAGCAATTTAATCGATAAAATGAGTAAAAATGAACAAAATAATCAAGAAAAATAGTATAAAAATGAACAAATAGTTAAAAAAATTATTATAAATCAACAAGCTGACTAGGAAAATGGGCAAAAATGAACCAGATAACCAGAAAAATTTGAAAACACAAACAAAATAATCAATAACATGGGTAAAAGTGAACAAAATAATCAAGAAAGTGAATGAAAATGATCAAGAAAATGATCAGTTCAACAAAATAACCAGGCAAATGCACAACAGTGAACCAAATAACCAGCAAATATTAGGAAAAATAAACAATATTGTCAAGAAAATTAGTAAAATAACAAACAAAATAACCAAAAAAATGAACAAAAATGAAGAAAATAAGCAACAGAATGAACAAAATGATCAAGAAAATTAAATTAACCAACAATGAACAAAATTGCTCCCTATAACTCAGTTCCTTCCCCCAGTGAGGGCTTTGCACATTGTGCGTGATTCCCAGACATCTGAGTCTTTATACAAGCAAGATCTCATCGTAGTTAGAACGGATTCTGGATATTGCTTTGAAATCGTACTTGGCTGCACCAAGAGGTGTGATATGGTAGATATGGCTTTTTATTTGTGTGTTTATCCTGCATACAATACTGAATATTGGAAGGGTTAAGGAACAAAACAAAGAGCTGCAAATGGAGGAAATACGGATGCGTAAATAGGAATTTGCATGCACTCAGTTTCCTTTGACATTTAAGTTCAAGTGACCCAATTTAAATCCCAATTTGGTCAGGGGGCTTTGGAAAGATTCTCATGTCAATTGACCAGAGGCACAAACAAACGTAATGTCACCTCAGTCACTAAGGGTGGAAATACAACAAAATGAAGAGGCTGAATAAACCTCCCCCACTCCGCTGCCTGTGGGCAGATCAATCATGCTGTCAATCCAAATACAGTTTACTGCTGCCTCCACTGTTGTTACTGTGAGGTTTGCAAATAGAGTAAATTAATGTAGGCAGTATCTGAGTGACATTTATGTCAAATATGAGAAAACAGCAAATTGTGTATATTTGCAACAGATAGACAGCTAATGTGTGACGAGTGCGACTGAATCGGTTCCCTCCTCACTTGCTGCTTTTGTTTTATCACTTGTGGTCCCATCATGCTCCTTGCTAGTGATTCTAAATCGATGACAACAATGACAGCTCTCCCCACCTCATTGTTTCCAGTCCATTATGTTAAATAGACAGGAAGCTTGCAATTAGGCTTTTTTGACTGATGCCTGTGTGTGTGCTCCTGTAGCTGGTGCTAACCGTGGGCCTCCTAGCAGTGGTTGTCTATCTTTACACGGTGGTGGCCTTTAACTTCTTCCGAAAGTTCTACAACAAAAGTGAGGATGATGATGAGCCAGACATGAAATGTGATGACATGATGACTGTAAGTATGGGCCATACTGTATGTTCATATGAGAGTGACTCCAGCAGTTTAAAGGTGTTCTCTCCATGTTTTCCTACAGTGCTACCTATTCCACATGTATGTTGGGGTGAGAGCAGGAGGAGGCATTGGGGATGAGATTGAGGACCCAGCAGGAGACCCCTATGAACTCTACCGTATCCTTTTTGACATTACCTTCTTCTTCTTCGTCATTGTCATCCTCCTGGCCATCATCCAGGGTGAGCTGCAGTATGTTTCATATTAAACATGTAGCTGCTCATCAGGTGTGACACACAGGGCTCACAGAAACATGTCATCTGCCTCTTCTTGCTTATTGTCACATGTCATGTTCCATATGGGGGTGAAAGACTGCATACCACACACTAACAGCAATTTGTCTGCTGTTGCAGGTTTGATCATTGATGCCTTTGGAGAGTTGAGAGACCAGCAGGAACAAGTCAAAGAGGACATGGAGGTGAAAGCAGATTTTATTCTAACCCATAGATGCACACTCCTGGTTGGTCAGAAAGAGTGATTTTTTTAATGAGTGATTTTTAATGTGATAGACTGTTTCACACAACTACATATACTATAGGCACTGCACTTGTATATGGATTTGACCAAATGCACTACTAATGTAATGTGTCACCGTTTGTTTGAAGATAAACCTTTTCTCTCCAGTGTCCTGGAGTTTGATGCGGTAGTCTGCTTTTCTTCAATTCATCGCTCACTTTTCATAAAACTCATTGATCATAATGGCAGGTGAAAAAATATCCAGTTAAACATATGAGTGACTTCTAATTTTGAATCACTCCTAATATTGGAGAAGTGCATGAAAATTGGCACCCCGTCGCGCTGAGAGGTAACGGAGAACATCTCGAGGCCTTTGGGAGTGACAGTGTGTCCGTGCTTGCAGCTTTGGGAAGCTATATTAAGGAGCTAAATGTCACTGTCATGCTAAGATGCTCCACATGACAACACTGATGTTTACTGTCTTAATTTAGCATGATAACCTTTGCTCTGTATTAAGACTTTGTCGATCACCAAAATGAAGGGAGTAGGAACACATTATCTGATTTCAGTCCGTCCAACAGTAATGGTACAGGGAGGTATAAAGGGTATTTCTGCTAAGTTCATGGCATTCATTGGGGAGCGTGCGCAATATTTACTGTTCTTCTAGGGCAGGGCTCTGCAACCTGTGGCTCCGGGGCTGCTCTTGGTCCTGAGTCCCTCTCCTTTGGCACCTGTGGCTTTGTCCAGAGATGAAAATAACACATCATAATAAATCAAAATGAACAAAATAAGCACTAAACTAAATACAAAAAAACCTGACAAAACTGAAGACAGTGATCTTCAAAACAAACAAAATAATCAAGATCATGAACAAAATTTAACAGTATAACCAATAAAATAATTAAAAATGAAAAAAAAAAAACTTTTATTAAAACAAGTAAAAAGTGAACAAAATAGTCGGGTAAAAGAGCAAAAACAAGAAAATGAACTAAAAAAAGCCAAATACAGTACTCAACAAAATTCAGATATAACTGACAAAGTTATCAAAAGTGAACCAAAATAATCAGGAAAATCAACAAAACATAAAAACAGTGACGAAAAGAACAAAAGCATCTATAAAATGAACAAAAATCAACTGAATAATCAAGCAAATGAGCAGAATATGAAGTAAGGAACACAGTGACAAGATGAATAAAAACTTATGAAGTCAAACATATTTGTTTTAAAATTTGCTAAAATGTAGATAAATGGTCCAGCTGTTTTTGTGACTCTAGATGCATATCTTTTTCTTTCTGTCCATCCATCCATTAATCCTCGTGAGAAAAGTGGCTTTTTAGATTGTAGCGGTTGTTAAGTTTGTCTTGGACAAATTTTCAATAGTTTGGATATTTTAGTCGAAGGTATAAACTCATGAAAGGACCAGAGGTAATAGATTACTGTTCAGGTCTATTCAAATTAGTAGTAGGTGCAGACTTATACTATATGGACATCACTCATCATATCTGCTGGAATCCTTATCATATCTGCAAAGTCACTGAACAGAAATGAACGATATGACAAATAAAATGAACAGTACATTAAAGAAATTAACAAAACAATCAACAAAATGAACAATATAGTAATTACCATGGACAAAAATGAACCAAATAAACAAAAATGAATAAAGTCAAGAAAAGAAACAAAAAAGAGAACACTAAATTAAACGACTAAAATTTAGCAATATAATTACGGAAGGGAACAAAATCATTTAAAATATTGACAAGTAACAGAATAAAAGACAACAAAAATTTTGCAGAAGAGTTCTAAGTGACTTCTCATTACCCTTTTTTCAATTTATTTTAATTATTATTATTATTATTATTAACACTTGTTAATTTGTCATCATTTTGTCAATTTGTTTCATATTATTCATCCATTCATCCATCCATCTTCTACCGCTTATCCGTGGGGTCGGGTCGCGGGGGCAGCAGCTTGAGCAGGGAATCCCAGAC
>JAQQAE010003425.1:0-20255 GCA_029823295.1 Pseudamia nigra | reverse complement strand
CTGTGTTCCATGGTATATTTAATTCCTTGGAAATTCTTTTGTACCCTTCATCTGACTGATATCTTTGAACAATGAGAACCCTTTGATGCTTTGGAAGCTCTCCGCGGACCATGACTTGTGCTGGAAGATGTGGCTACAAAAATGTCAGAAAAAGCCCATTACAACAGCTGAACTTTATTTGGGGTTACCATTACTTTAAATGGTGACAGGTGTGTGCTGACTGCAATTTAACATGAGTTTGAATGTAATTGGTTAAATCCGAACACAGCCACTTCCCCACTTATAAGAGGGTGTGCATACATGTGCAACCTCATTATCTTAGTTATTTATATTTAATTCACCTCCCTGAAAGATTTCAGTTTGTTGTTCAATTGCGTTGTAGAGGTTATAGGTCACATTGAAGTGGAAAAATTTGTGAATTTATTCATCTTGTTGTCACCTTTTAACCTCACAAAAAACAGGCATTTGAACAGGGGTGTGTAGACTTTTGAGATCCAATGTAAGTGTGAATAAACAAAATAAGCAAGATAAAGCCACCAAAAATTAACCAAAACAATATAATCATGAAATTTAAAAAAAAACAGAAAATATGCAACAGAATGTGCAAAAATGAACAAAATAATCAGGTAAGCTGAGACAAAATGAACAAATACAGCAACAAAATGAACAAACGTTTTTTTTTTTAAACTAAGCAACAACATTGTTTGAAAAATAATGATAATCAAATACATAAGAAAATGGATTAAACACTAAATAAGCAACAAAATGACAAAAGATGACTCAAGCAATCAAGGAAAAAACTCAAAAAGTATTTGTTGAAACACAATGTATCACTTTAGAATAAATTTCATATTATGAAGCTACTTGTTTACTACTGGTTTTTTTGTTGCTTTTTTACTCAAGTACTGATGACTATGAGTACTTCTACTTGGGTTTTCAGAATTTTTACATAACAATACTTTTAATTGAGTGCTGTTTCTGTGTACTCTACCCACCACAGGTGATGTGGTATTACATTTCACAACTGATCACACAAGTCCGCTCTGATTCTGGAGAAAATGACATTCTTGGGTCTGTTGTTTTTTGTTTTCATTTTCACTTTTCCACTTTATTGCTTTCATTTAGTCTTACACTTTATGGTGCAGCGCCTTCTGTTTTTTTTCTTTCCCTGTAAGTATAATTTTTCTGAGGATATCTGTTCCACATATTATAAATTTAAGAAAAAAGTAATTTGTTTATATTTAGCAGGGAGCCAACCAGCGCTCAGCTCATTGTAGTTTCCCCTCCTCCAGTCTGTCTTGTCATCACGCCAGCATTGCCATCTTGTATTGTTTTCCTTTGCCCAAATTTTTCTCCATCCATAACCTCAGTCTTTCTTCTACCAGCTGCTCTTCTAAATCTAGGGCGTCTCCATTGCATGGTGCTCCACCTCTCAACCTGGGCATTCAATATCCTATGCTCCCAACAGAGGCGTGAGTGTTTGTATATGTGTATGTGTGTGTATGTGCACTGTAGTCCAAGAGGAGGCGGGGGACCACTGTGTTCGCCTCAGCTTAAAGGCAGAGGGATTACCGGCGCACAGACACTGATTAAAGCCTTCCAGCCTCCTATGGCCCCATTAATACAATCTTAATCACAATGCTTTATCCCTCCATCTAGCTCCTATGGATCAGGACCTTTTCATTTTAGTAGGAGCCACTCTTGTTTGGCCAGTGGATTAAGTGTGCTGCACACAGAAACTAAAATATAAGCACGAGAGGAGGAGGATGGAGAAAGAAACGGAAATTCATGCTTCACTGTGTTCTGGTCTTTATTAGCTAAATGCATGCCTTTTTTAATATTTCATGTCATAATAGGAAACGCACTAATGTTTAAAAAAGTTTAGGCATCAAGACCTGACGCGCGTCTACATCCCCGTCTGTGGGGTGATGTGACATGACCTCAGTCCCTCAGGGGAATGAGCTACAGGTCGCACTCTGCTCCCTGCCCCCTCAGCCAAGATGGCATTACAGAGCATGTGTTCACTTCCCATTAAGAGACCCTCATGTCCCTATTAGAGATAAGAGCCACTTGATAACCCCAGGCTTTTTACCACCTGTAATATAGAACACTGTTAATTGAGGATTTCGGTAACATGGATTTAGCCACAGGTCACAGGGATAGGTGAGATCTGTCCCTCACAAACTTATATTTTATTTAAGCACTTAAGTAACTCATGATGAATTTTGTTTGTTTTTTTATTATTTTGTTCATTTATGCCACTTTTTTTAAAAATTATTTAGTTCCTATTTTGTTCAACTCTGTTCATTTTGTTACTTACTATTCACATTTAAGTTTTCTGTACTCATTAGTTAGTTAGGTTTTGTTAATTTCCATGCTTATTCAGCAAAAATTCCTGATTATTTGGTTCATTTTTGTCTATTTTTGTTCATTTGTTCATTTTATTTATATGATTTTTGTTTCTATTTTTTATCTGTCCATTTTGCGTATTTTCTTTCTTGCTTATTTTGCTTATTTTATTCATTTTTTTCGTTATTTGTTCACATTTTTCATTTTTGTTCATTTTTTTGTTTTGAAGATTATTATGTTCCCACTTTGATGTTGTTTTTGTTGATTCTTTTGATATTTTTATATATATTATTTTTGTTACATTTTCTGTTTATTTATTATTTATAATTTAATTTCCTTTTCTTAATTCTTTTGTTACTTTTTTCTCATTTTGTTGCTTATTTTTCCCCATTTTCTTCAATATCCTGCTGAATTTTATTTATATAATTTTTTCTATTTGTTCATCTCTGTCCATTTTGCTGTTTATTTTGCTTTCTTTATTATTTTATTCATATTTCTGTTGTTCATTTTTTCATTTTAGAGATTATTTTGTTCCTACTGCTTTCAATTCTGTCCACTGTCTATTTTGTTCATTTTCTTAATTCTTTTAAGTTTTTACTTATTGTATTGCATGTTTTGTCAATTGTTGCATCATTATGTTCACCTTTTTATTATTTTGTTAATTTTTGCACATTTTGTTGTTTATTTAGTAAATTTTCTTTATTATTTTGTTGGTTTTTGTTGGTTTTTTTTGGATGCCATTTCATTAAAATAAAATTTTTGTTCCTGTATGTTCACCTTTGCTTTGTTTTTAATTTTATTCATTCTTTTCTTCTATTCTATTCCTTTTCTAGATTGTGCTGGTTCATTTCCTTGATTATTTATTGTTGACTATCATTTTTGTGTTGCTTATTTTCTTCATTATTGTCCATTGTGATTGATTTTATTCATATAATTTTTGTACCTATATGTTGTTCCTTCTTTTGTTCATTTGCGTTGCTTATTTTGTTCCATTTTGCTTTGTAGAATGTATTCCTTGAAATTCTGTTCATTTTCTTGATGATTTAGTTAATGGTGTTGTATTTTTTTGTTCATGTTTGTCATTAGTTTGTTCAATTTTACGTGGTTCTGGCAGTTTTATTTTTTTTATGTCTGTTTAGTTTCTTTACTTTGCTAATTTTATTAATTGTTATTACTCATTTTGTTGCCCTTTTTGTTCCTTTTCTGCATTGTTTTGTTCCCTTCATAAATACAAACTGTGCATGAATTATTCACCAGAACTCAGTGAAAATTTCCAAGAGGATTCAGCGATGCCTGACTAAAGACTTACCCCCGGAGGTGAAACGAAACCTACACATTGCTTTTGTGAATTGTACTATTTTTTTGTGGCATCCCTAAAGTTGTTTCTTGCACCAGCCAAAAGTGAGAATTCATGTGTTAAACGATGCGTTTGGATTAAAGTACTAATACATTCAATTCCTCTATATCCATAGACTTTTCCAGAAATGTTTCCCAGTAAATCATCCTCCCACGTCCAATCTTCAGAGACTGTCCTGCATCTCTTGGTTTTGTAATCTTGCATCCAGAGTTGATTTACCTAGATTATTTCCATATCTACCCACTCTTGTATTTTGGAGAGGATAATCCACATACCCCGCCCCCCACCATTTTTAAAACTGCACAGGCACAAAGAGGGTGTGCGCCAGCTATTTCTGCCAGTACTTTTCTCATAAGCTGAATGTGTGCCTGTGTGTGAAGCTATGCGTCACTCCTCTGCTCAGACTGACACGTAGGAGCAGAGGACAAACCTTTCAATGAGAAGCAAGGACCTTAGTCACCCCTGTTGCTCTCTCACTCTCTTTGCTCTCTTCTCTTTTTGTCCCCATACACTCTAATTCCCCTTTCCCTTTTCCCTCTCATCCCTCTCTCTCATGCTCTCAGCCTCTTCTCTCTATCTCTCTCCCTCAAATTGGCCCAGCTGTCCATCAGCCCCCCGCAGTTCCCCCAGCTGTCTGCCCTCCCTGAACGAGAAGCCCCGCAACAATACAGGTCACAGGTCAAGAGAAAGAACAGGCTGCGTTCACAATGGACCAGCGGCGCCCAGTAAAACAATCGTTCCCTTTTTCTCCTCCAGCCTTTTGCCAGGACTGGAAATGACAAACCTTTGGAGAGGTAGCTGAAGAGGTGGGGACTCCTCTTGGACGACGGCCTTTGAGGCAACTTCCCCTTCTTACAATTGCCTAAAGGACCACTGTGATAAACACACTTGTACACACCAGAGCTTGCTCTCACCACTCCATTTTTACACTCTGCCACCCCTCCCTTTTGTCCATGTCAAGAGCCATCACGTCTATAAACACAATCATTAAAGTCAAAAGAAAGACCTTTGAGTGATATAAATGTGTTGGGACCCATGCCAATTTGTGTAGAGCATATCTGGAAAGAGATATCAGTGTTTATTTGTTTGCCTCAGAAAAACATAATTTCCGATCACGATATAACTATCATTCATATTAATATCTCTCTCTAAATATAGTCTTCTCTTTATTTCAGTTCATATGGCTGCATGTGCTGATAATGAGTTCTTGCCCTACAGTGCTTTGGCATGAACGAGGTGGGAAAATGGGACATGTGGAAGAGACGGCTAACGAAAAGCTTCTGTGACACATTCACCTGTTCCCCTGAGCTGTTTTCCCATGGCCCACAACAGCCTCCTGCCTGACCTGATAGGAGCCCTGGAGCACATTTGTAGACGGCATCATACACACAGTCACACACCATGCAGCACATCCAACAATTAAGTGGTCCTTTATTCCTGCTAAGTCAGTATGAATTCATTAGTTTGATGTTGATGAGCACTGTGAAACTAAGCTAATGCTGTATTAGTTTTCCAGTGTTTATTACATGTTCATTCTCTTATGTCTATCCAATGTAGCCAACAATGCTGCGAAAGAAAAATATGTTTGTTATTGTTTAATACCTTGATATTAATAAACTGAGCAAAGTAATCTAATAGAACAGCCATGGTGTGAGGCTCTACAAAGGAATAGCTTGTTAATAGTTTATACTAGATGTGTTTCATTTGAATTTTGTCATAAAATTACAGATGATAGAAATCAAAATGATGTCTGTCTAGTGACTGCCATCGACTTGATTACATCCCAAACATGCATATCTCAGTTTTTCAATAGATCAATGCAAATGAAATTAAAGATTACATGAGACCACTCTCAATTGAAGACTTTGTGAGATTAACTGATTATTTACTGACATCCATTTTAATTGGTGTATAGAAGTATACCAAAGATTCAAATGTTAAAAACTGCTGAGGAGGTTATAAATCACCCACGTATTTGTGGGTTTGTTTGTCCATCAGCTGCATTTGAAAAGAAATACTGCACCAATGAAAGTTGGCTGAAGGGTTGATTTAATTCAGGACCGTGGGGCCTTGGACATAGTATCCACAAGTGTCCTCATCTACAATAAGTGAATCTGCAATGCCCAACAGAACACGCATGGCAACACTGTTACTATGGAAATAGCATATAATATAAGAATATTTATTCGATTAAGTGCGAAACAGCAAAATATTTACAACAGTACAGTCTGACAAAAATCATTACACCAAAAGAATATAGTACCTGAAAGACCTCAAATAAATAATTTAAATACAGTACAGGTGTGAATGACTGACATCAAACCAAGAAGACAGTAAAACAAAAGCTGTGCTGTGAAAAATACAAAAAAGGACAAGACATTATCAAAATAAATATTAAATACAGATATAAATATGCATTGCTTTCCTTATTGTGGGAAGAACATTGGCTGTAGGCTCCAGTGCACAATTCAGGCTTACGTTGGATGACTTTATAGTAATTATGGAAAGTTTTTTTCCAACCTTGGACTTGAATCATCTGTCTAATGCTTACATGTAGATATTTGGTCATCTAATCATGGAAGGTATGACTTACTCGAAAATAACCTTCATCCAAAGACCAACATATTGTAACAAAACAATAAATAAAATATTCAAATTTATGGGTGCATGTTTTTATCACGTAGATTGAGCTGAGGTGAAGTCTCTCTGAGTGTTCAGTGCCATTCTCTGTACTGTCAGTACCATGTCTTTACAGCAGTTTATTCAGAACAACACCTCTCCACTGGCTAATGTTACTGTGGGTTCACTGCTTCTCTCACATTCACATGCTGCCCATCTGTGAAGTGACCAAGTGAAGGGGAGTGAATGAGTCAAAGGCCACATCCAGGGGCAGCTCATAACGGGATGCCTGAAACAGTGGGTGGCCCTGAGGCCCTCCTGGTAGGCTGCTAGCTGTGGAAGTGGGGTAATGGTGGGATGAAAGGTAGTGGGCATGGTGACTAGGGTGAGATGTGTAGTTCCTTTCTGAGTCATGGGGTGAGGGTTCCTGCTTTAGGGCAAAGTTGCCACTGATACTCAGGGGTGGAGTTAGAGGCCCGTCATATGGTGGTGTGCCACTGCTGCAGTCATTTGGGGAGGGGTTGTCGTAAGCTGGTCCCTTGAATCCCTTCATCTGGAGGAGGTGGGATGCCTCCAGGGAGCCATAGGGGGGGCTGGGAAGGCCTGGGGATGGAAAGCTAAGAGGATGACCAGCTTGACCTGCCATGCCACTCATCCCTGGACCTCCACACTTGTCCTCCAGCTTCAGAATCGGTGTGGATCCCAGCTGCAGGCAGCCAGCCACTAGATTACTGGTGGGTTGAGACAGACCTTTACACAGCATCTCCACAAAGCCATGGCTCTCGGGGGACTGACCACTTTCAAGCACCTCAGACAGGGCCCAAATGTAGTTGCGAGCAAGCCGCAGAGTTTCAATCTTTGACAGCTTCTGTGTCTTGGAGTAGCAGGGCATCACTCTGCGCAGATTATCCAGAGCATCATTTAGCCCATGCATCCGTGAACGTTCTCTAGCATTGGCTTTGATCCGGCGAGCACGAAACCTTTCTTGTCTAGCTTTGGTCATCTTCTTCTTCTTAGGGCCTCTGCGTTTGGGGGCCTTTTCCCCATCTGGTCCAATCTCTTCATCATCATCCTCTTCCTCTTCTTCCTCCATATCCTCACTGCCCATTTCTGTGGAGGAGCAAATCCGGCCACCTATGGACAGGCCATGGTGTCCTCTCATCTCTGGGCTTTCGTCTCCATCCTGCGAGCTGCCATCCTCCTCAAGCCAGCTGAGGGAACTGACCAACTCACTCATATCTCCACTCTTCCCAAATGTTTTGGTCATCATTTTGAGCTGAGGATATAACACACAAGACAAACCAGTTAAATTGTAATACGGGTAGATGTATTATTACCCACATAAAATGTTGGTGTAATTTATCAGTTTGTATTATAATTGATTAGAGCATGGAAGTGAAGTGCACAGTTTAAATGCTGTCATTTCAGCACTGCAGTGTGGACAGCTCACTGGTTTAAAGAGCTGCTCCAGCGCCTTTCTGACAGCTGAGCTGAACTATTCAGACAGAACCACGTTTCATCTGAGTGTATCATACTCAGATATAATGATGAGATAGGATACTGTGCAGAATGAAGTAGTTGGATGGACCCCTGCTGTTTGGCTGTAGCCGCTGTATAGACACTGTCAATCTGGGACACGACAGGATTTACTCAGCATACAAAGATCAAAGATTAAATAGGCGACGCACAAACCAACAAACATGTAGGCAGGCCGGGCGCATATACTCTTTATAATGTTACAGACAAGTTTGTTTTCTTTTAAATATTTATATATGTCAGAAAGTGGCACAAAGACGTGACGCTGGGAGAACTATGAGTAAAGCAGATCTAATTTTAACAATTTTGTTTTGCTTTGAAAAGTTGCCCACTTGTTTGTGAAATAATACGAAAAAATGGGGCAGATAATTGTAATGTGTTAATTTAAGAAACCCAGTTTATAACTTAAAGCACGCAATCCTGTTTGAGCGATATGGCGTTCACAGCAAGGAGTTTCAAAAATCTAAAAAAACAAAAACTTTTATCCCACCTAGTTGACACGTAACGTTATGAAGCAGCCCTTTTCTTCTGGGGAGAAAATAAGAGTGTTGAACCTTGTGAAATGTGCATTTTTTAAATGTGGTAAATCTGTATTTTTCTATTTCCTTTTCATGAACTAAGATCATCAGAAAACTGACCTGTTCGGCTTCTCCGCTGCCTGTGCGCAAGAAAGTGTAGAAAAATGTGTGGGTTTCTGTAGGATCAGCCGCTGAACACAGTAATTATTCCTTAGTTCTGCGTTTCTCTCGTAGCTCATGAAGCACTGTCCCAAACTCTCCTCCGCCTTCAGATAGCCATCAGTGCGCGTGGAACTTTCATCTCCAAATGGCACCACTGGCCTGATATGTTGCCTTTAGGCGTGTAAGCCCCGCCCTCCTGCGCCCCACCTACAATCACATCTTCCAAATGCGCGTGGCGGGCTCGTGGCCACAGCTCGGGTGGAATTGTAGCCTGTGTTTTATGTGTAAACCGGGAGGTCCTACATCGCGGAGGGTGGTTGCCCAACTTGGTGGGGGGGGGGCTGAAGCGCATCCAGTCCGACTACGTATGGATTTAAAAAAGTAATAACACATTCAGCAACATATAATGCTCAGATAAGTGCACTTACATAAAAACTCATTTGTATGTTGAAGTTATCATTAGACTTTCTTGACATTGTAAAACTGTGCACTTGCGCATGTAGGTCATTTCAAAGCTGCAGAATAGTGCATCTTCTGTCTCCCATTGCCATATATCCCACTAACATTTCATGGTTGTACAGTTGAACTCCTTCCATGTGATGTTCCGTGCGTTCGTGCGTGGTTATGTTTATTTTAATATCTGTTAATGCACTGGTGGGCAGAAATTCCTCTGTGCTGTTTAATCCCACGTAGGCCTGCTTCGCGCTGTATTAACTATCCTAATCGATTGTCTATCTCTTCATTAGTCGGTTGGATTATGAATTTTCCACTTAATTAACCACAGTGTAGTCTTCGTTGAGTAAAGAGACGCTCTTCCATGTGTGCGTTCAAGTGATTTTGACAGCTTGCTGCGGATAGAGCAGGTGTGTGTGTTGTTCAGCCACTCGTTCAACTGTTTTCTTCCATATTAAACGTCGTAGTGTGTCTAAATGAACGGTCGGATAATTGAATCGATTAGTGCAGCAATATAGACAGGTATTTTACGCGAAGTACAACCTGATGAACTATAGATGCAAACATGAAACTAATCTTATACGTACCTAATTGATTAATTGTCAGGAGAATCGCGTGCTTGGGATTTAAGTCCTGTTAGGTTGTTTAAAATAGCACTGACTTAACTTTTCATTGTTTTGTCCTGAAAGGACAATTTTGTCAGCCATTAACACTGACTGAAATGTTCACGAGTTTTGAGCACAAAGACCCTGATGCCACAGACATATTTAGGTCATTATTGTTAATCGCATTTCAATATTGAGCATTTTACTTCGTTTTTACAACAAATGCCACGGCACAATAAACGGTCGCCTGTCCTCGTGCGTGGCGAGCCGCGGCTCAGTTGGGGTCTTTTGTCGTCACTGGCCATTGACAGTCGGGGTCTCGCGAGTCGCACGTGCCCCCGCACTGATCCCATTGTGCGCGCGACTGCACCCAGCTGTGCTCGAGACTGAGGAACTGAGAGAGTGAACTTTGCCAACGCTTGTTTCAAAGTGTGCAGATACATTTCCACGTCTCGTAAATAGACAAATAGTCACGCGGCTAATCGTCAACATCGCATAAAACGGGCATTTATCCAACGATTTATTGAACGGAGCCGAACAGATGGCTGCATGTAGGAAGCGTTGGGGGTGGAGGCATCCGTTGCTTGGATGCTCACGCGTCACTCGCTTTTTCAAAATGATGTATCCTGTTGAAGCGGCGCTTGTGCACCTCGCCAACGGTTCTAATCACTCCTGGTCTGGGGCCTGACTGTGGACAGAGAAGCCCTGTCCCTTTGTGTGTGTTTGTGTTTCCCCTTGTGAAACAGACATTACATGTGTGCAGCAAAAACTCTAGACTAATGTGATGCACTCAGAGCTCCCCAGGTACATACACCCCTCTGCACCCCTGTACACACTCCCACACACAGGCCTCCACTCTGTCCCATGAGTCTGTGCATGGCCTTCACCACACCTGCAACATGCGTAGGGAATTGGAACCCTTGCGTTTCTCACAATCCCATCATTTTCCCAAATGAGTGGTTCAGTAACTGAAGGGAATTGTCCTGCTCCCATTTAAGCAGTAACATAGATAGCAAACCTCCTGGAAGAGGTCACAAAGAACAGTTCAGAACATCTAATTAAGGATTAATTTACATTATTTTTAGCCTCTAAAATATAAAAATGTCTCTAATTCAAAATATACATAATAAGCAATTTATTTAGGATTTTCAAAGACTAATAAGGCCTATTGTTTGTTTCTTGGTGATTTTTGGTCACTGGAATGTGGCACTGTTTATTTAGGCATATCCAGAAAAAGTTTTGATTAAAGATTTCACCAAATTAGTACCAGTCTTACATTAGCTATTCAAGCATTAATGGAGGTCACCCTCTGCTTTGCAAAAAAAAAATCACTACCACAAGTGAGTTGTCTCCTGCTCTTCTCCCTTGGGACTGAGAGTGCAATGGGAGGGATTCGTGCTCTCTGCTGACAGATGGGTCCTTGTTCCTGTCTTTTTCTTCATCTCTATCTCCCTCTCCTCCTTTTGCTAAAACACAGACACACTCGTGCACACCAAGACTGCACGAATACAATAGGAATTAAAGCTCTACACACATGTTGCCTGGGACGCTCCTGAAAGCTGAGCCCCTTGTAGTGATCATAAAAGATGGAGGGAGCGTGGATTTGTGAAGGGGCTGACATGCAAAGGGGTGGGTGCTTGTGGAATAGGGTATAGCGGGACTATAGAGGTGATATTGTATTGTCGTTGAAGTAAAATTAAGCTTTTATGCTGCACATGTGCATTTATTTTCAAGTAAATGTAAAGTTTCTTGTGCAATGCATTTTAGATCTAGATTAGCTCCTAAACGTGCAGTTTTTCTGATGATTGTGGAGTTACCTAGCTTTTATTTAGATGTGTGTTTGTGTATGTGTTAAAAAGTCCCAGGGCTCACTTGTCTTCATTTGCTGCTCACTCAGGCTGAATATGGTTACATAGCACACTTTCCTGAGGGAGAGACTGACAAGCATACTGACTCTGCTGTACACTGGGGAACACACAAACACACACACACATATGCATAATCATAAATTATGGACATTTAACCTTGTTTAAATCTGCTTTAACAGTCTTCTTGTCATTCATATTGACTATCATAGTACAAGTGACATATTGGATGGAGTTTAAAAATCAAGAAATATTAGGAGGAGTGTGTTTTCTTCTCTCTGAAGTCATTCTATCAGAGACAATTGTAGCTGTGGTTGTCCGTCTTACAACACACTGGACACAGACTGTACTACACTTCTGTACATTAACACTCTATACTCTAGACATGATGGCTTCAAGGTAAAACAAAAGGAATGTGGACAAGACATTTAACTTTATCTGCTTTTCGTTATCTTTCTTTCTTTCTTACAACCTCAATTCAATGATTTGCCAACCCATAAACTCATATTTTATTCCCAGTAGAACCTAAACAACATATCATTTTGAATTTCATGGCAGCAACACATCTAAAAAAAGCTGGAACAAGGCAATGTTTACCATTATGTAGCATCTCCTCTTCTTTTAACAATGTCTGTAGACATCTGGGAAGTAAGGACACCAGCAGTTGGAGTTTTAGGAGATGAATATTTCAGGATTCTGGTTGTTCAACAGTTCTGGGTCTTTTGTTTATAATTATTTTTGTTTCATTATGCGACAAATGTTTTCTATTGGTGAAAAGTTTGGACCGCAGGCAGGCCGGTTCAACACCAAGACTCTTCTCCTGTGAAGCCATGCTGTTGTGATGGAGGCAGTTTGTGATTCTGTGTACTTTTCAGCATGGTTCCAGATGTGTGAGCTGCCCACACCGTAGGCATTAATGTAACCCCATACCATCAGAGATGCAGGCCTTGAAACTGTTCGCTGATAACAAGCTGGATGGTCCCTGTCCTCTTTTGTCTACTGGATATGGTATCCATGGTTCCCTTAAACAATTTCAAATTTTGATTCATCTGACCATGGAACAGTTTTCCATTTTGCCTCAGACCATTTTAAATAGTAAAGTTTATTTATAAATGAGCTTTGGCTCAGAGAAGATGGTGGCATTTCTTAACTGTCTTCACATATGGCCTTCTTTGCATGATGCAGCTTTAACTTCTATTTGTGAATTTGAAGTGATTTCTACTATGTTCTTTGAATAATATGCAGTGGCAGTGAGTTCTACCTGACCATGGCTGTGTAAAAACTGTTTTCTGCATCATACTTGTATTTCCTTCAGGTAACATGAATTCTCCATCTGTTACATATCTTGTTTGATAACTGTGTTGAGAAAACTGAAAATTAGTTCCCATATGATGTGTTTGGTGAGTTTGTAATCATTAAATTTCTAACAAAATTTAACCAAAGTTACTTTTTAATCTTTTTATTCTCGATGAACTGGTGACTCATCCAGGGTGTCCTTAGTGCCCTAAATCAGCTGGGATAGGCTCCAGCACCCTCCCCAACCCCTGTGAGGATTGAGGGGTAGAAAATGAATGGATGGGTTACTTTTTTATGTACTTCCTTGTAGAATACATGTCCTGAAATGTAATTTGTAACATATTTCCTTAGATTACTCAAAGCGATTAATGCATTTTACACACTTTGCATCACCTCAGCAGTGTCTTACATTATTGCATGTAACAGTGTAAATGAATGTGGCAAAAGTAGGCTGAACTCTTTAACACTTGCTGTACAAATGGAAGCTTTAAGTATTATGTAAACACAAAAGCTGGGTGATGTTTTGTCTACCATAAAGGATGAGGACACATTTTTTTCTGTGACTGTTTATTTTAAACAGCATCAAGTTACAGTGAATGGTTAAAACCAGGAACCAAAAATAAGAAAAAAATAAAACTATATGAACTGGCTGCTCCATTGTAAAATGTGTGGTTTTACTTTCTGAAGCACATGTTATTATTTTGCAAATAATTCTCTTGAACTAAACAGTACCACAAATTTGACCTTCCCTGCTTTTTTTTTTTTTTTTTGGTGGTGTGCATATTCCACTGTGGTGCAAATAGAATTTTGTGCTTAGTGGATATTTTGGGGGAAGTTAGTGTTGCCTTTCAGATTTCATGGTGAAATGCACATAAAAAATAATCACTTTATGTATTGGTTTGAGTTTGAATAATTGGATTGTAAAAAACTGTAGTCAGGTTTTTTTCATATTTGTATTGTAAATGCTTTTCAACTGAACCCCAATACTGGATATAGTGTCATCAAGTCTTTAACTTTATACTGACAATTCAGATTTTTAATAAACCATGTCTAAGCTGGTGAAAGATAAGATGTGATACGATCTAGCAGCATTTTGTCTATGTGATTTGTGCAGATTGTTTGCAGCTTATTCCTTTTCCTTTGGGCTAATGGATTTGGAAAACATTCCAATTGGGCAGAAATGTAGCTACAGAATGGGAATCAGGCCTGGGGGCAATTCTCACTAAGTGGTGAGAGAGCCATTAAACAAAGGTGCCTGTGGTTTCATATTCAGGATACTTTACAACCTCCATCCCAGGACATCAACAGTGTTTTTTGGGTGTGCTGCTAGAGGGGGCAGGAGAGGGGGAGGAGGATCCATCTGCCATGCTGCTGTCCTCTGGGAGACGGGCATATCCCAGGGGTGTTTTGGAGAGAGAGGGGCTGAAAGGATTACACCCAACCACTAATCAACAACGGTAATCTGTAGGCCCCCATACAAAATCCCCTACGATCTAAACAACAATTTGGGACAGAAAATAAAACTTGAATATGCCGGATCATCCAACTGGTGTTGAACAACCTGATAAATACAAGGACAAATACAGGTGATGTTTAATTGGAAGAATCATCTGCAAAGTTGTGATTGGCAAACAGCCATATAGTGTCGCTGTGATCAGGTGCAAGTGTCCCACAAGTGGCCCAGTCTGATTCCCAGTGTGACCATTATGCAAATACAGCAACTAGACAAGCCTGCAACATAAATTAGTCTAACGGATAAAGGTACTTTTCTAATCAAATCAGATAGCAAAGAAGTCTCCTGGTGTATACAATGCAAAATAACACCCCAAATAACTAAATACCAGTCTGTCTCTCATCAGCGATGAAAGTTTAGATAAAATTTCTATTGGAAAAAATAAAAACATGTTTTGTAATTTGTCAGTGGTCTTGCAGATAAACTCCTAAATTAGATTTCATGCTGGCACAAGGTGAACCCTGCAGAGATTTTTTCTCCTGATCCTCATGCAAAGACTTTGTCACAGCAGGATTCTGCACAAGGTGCAGCTGCTGAGCTGTTATCCTTGCAGGTCTTTTCCCACTGTGAATGAATAGTGGGGAATCAAGTTGCCACTAGTTTCATGGTTCCTTGTCAACATGATTTTGATGTCTGGGGCCTGGGTGGGGTATGGATCTGGAAGTGGTGGGTTTAAGGCTCCATGGGACTATATAAGAAGCTGCCTAATGATGGTGCCAGTCCTCCAGGGCATTGGGAACTGGAGCATCCTGGCCTGCACCTCCTGCAGTATGCCCATTGGCTAAGCAGCCCCTAAGCTGTCTATCCCTGTAGCCTTATTGTTCGGTAGGTCCAGCACTGTCAATATTAAGCCTGGCTAATGTGATCTAGAGGCAGCTGGAGCAGCCCAGATTATTACCATGACACAGCCGACTGAGGGGTGTAATATCATTAAAAATAAATCAGGTGGTTTGGAGATTTGCAGGAAGGACTTTGAATGACATTAGGTGGGACAACTGCCATAATTTCATTAGTGAGTTGGGGCAGCTCAAAGGATTTACTGCAACATTTCTTTAAAGTGGTGTAGGATAGTGCAGAAGAAAATGACAGAAACTGAAGAAAATGATAACATTAACCACCTAGAACGTTCATTTCATACATGTATCAGAGTATATTAGCACCTGCATATAATATATTAATTTTTTTACACTTAACAACTTTCTCACACAGTACTCTACTTGAAAGCATACAAAGCCGCGGTGCCATTATTAGCCTCTTGTGGAGGATTATTGTTGCAAACGATGAGAAAAACGTGAGGCACTGCTAATCTGCTTAGGCTGTTTGACACTGAGCTGTCTGCTCGGCAGACTCATCAGCAATCAGCTGTCCTCTGAACAGGCCACCACACTACGGACAAAAGAGAGGGTGCAATGACATAATAGTAGGCTATAGTGTTTATAATGTAATAATGAAGAGAAAACGTGTTTGCACGTTCTTGGGTTCCATTGTGCTTTATTTTAGCTTCTTCCTTTTGGTTTTGATCAGCTCTAGAGACTTGTTTCTCCTATCTGTGTTCGATCTGCCATTAAAGCGCCAGAAGTGCCGTTACCCTCGCAGAGAGGGTCGTATGTCCCTATTGTTTAAACGCCAGAGACACACAAGTAGTGATTTCAAGGCCCATTGAGCGCGCGATGGATTGTGCGCAGAGGAGTGGAGAGCATTGATTATTGGGAGCGGGTAGAGTGACGCCAGAAGTTGTCATTCCGGTTTGGGAGCTGGTCTGTTAAATTCAATCACCTAACATCGATAAGTCTTCACAGTGTTTAATGACAGTCAAACGGATAAATTATTGCATAAATACACACCAGCGAGGTCCCTAAAAATGTTTAATAATGAGCTTCTTACTCCTCCAGAAAATAAGAAGCCTCTTTTATTATTTTTATTTCCTGTTGTGATAGTTCTATTAGTGGAAGAATCGTGCTCTATCAAAACTCTCCACTGATATGAAATCCGGCTGAACCTTTCAGGAGTTTGCCTTTTCTTGGCTGTTCATGTTGTATAATGGCGACATCTAGTAGCTGTTTTGTAAACTACACCTCTCCACTGGTCGTTAGGTTAGTCCATTCAAACCGTAGAGGATGGTTATAGACAGTGATGAATGAATTACAGTAATCCGTCACAAATACAGTACTATGCAGACGTTGGAGCATAAAACGTGATCTAGTGACTTAAACTGGGTTTCATTCAGTACATGTCAGTTTTGTTTGTTCTACTTCTTGCCACTTGAATGGACATCGCCCTAAATATGGCTTTCAACCTGCTGAAGCAATTTAGTTTTGGCTTTTATGTGTTATATTGTGCACATATTTTCTGCATTTTCATTCACAGTCTTTAAAAATACAATACTTCAAATTGTAAAGTACTTATAAAACTCATTGGGTCACCTGAAAAGTTTAAAGTGCTATGGATCAAGGAGGAAAAGGACCTGGACAAATATAAATGACACAAATGAAGGTAATCACAGACACTCCTCACCAGCAGCGACAGAGACTCTAGACAGTGTTCTATCCTCTTCCGACAATGAAGAGGGAAATTCAGCACAGGCTTAGAATTTGAAACATTCACTTTTGGGGAATATAAAACACAGACTCTTCTAGATGATGTTGACCCAGATAATCATTTCTATAAAAACATTTGCTACGACTGAAAATATTACTCAAATGATCAAATCAATCTATCAAAAACTAAGCCAGAATAAAATTTATCTATATAACGTATTAATAGTCAAAGCCTGCAAGCTAACTTTGAAAAATTTAAAGACTACTTAAATAACCTTGGTACAAAATTTAACGTGATAGCAATTTCAGAAACTTGCTTAAATAATTATACAGATTCAAATTTTACTATTTACGGGTATAAAATGTTTAACAAAAAATAAAAATAAAATAAAAATGGTGGGGGTGTGGCAATATTTGTTGACACTAACTTGGAAGTAAGGCTAGTAGAAAGAATGACTCTTGCCAGTGAGGATGTAATGGAGTGTGTGACAGTTGAGATTGTATTAGAAAAAAGAAAGAACATATTTATAGCTTGTATTTACTGACCTCCAGGAACAGACATTCAACTATTTACAGACAGTTTGGAAAAGATGTATTCAAATCAAAATCTAAAAGATAGAATTACAGGTGGTGATTATAACATAGACCTACTAAAACACAAGAACCACAGACCAACACAGTATTTTTTTTAACTCAGTGTATAGCAACTCATTGTATCCACTGATAAACAAACCCACAAGAACAACATCACATTGTGCTTCACTAATTGATAATATATTTACAAATAATATGGAGAATATTATAACAAGTAGGATCTTAGTAGCTGATATCAGTCATCACCTACCTGTGTTTACTGTACTGAGAATCTTCTTCTTTTCCTTCTGTTCCCTTCAGGGGTCGCCATAGCAAATCATCTGCCTCCATCTCAACCTATCCTTTGCATCTTCTTCTATCACACCAACTACCTTCATGTCCTCCTTCACCACATCCATAAATCTCTTCTTTGGTCTTCCTATAGAATAAGACAGAAAAATATAAGTGACTCTGCAAAATATTATACCACCATAAATGTTAGACTCAGAAGTGACACCTCAATAAATGCACTAAGCCAAAGCTTATCTGGACACAACTGGGAAGCAGTTCTTGGACAGGATAATGTAAACAATGCATACAATAACTTTTTATGAATTTTCAAAGCTCTCTACAATTTACACTGTCCCATCAAAACATACACAAATAAATTTATAAGCCAAATTAACCCATGGATAACAAAAGGCCTAATTAATGCATGCAAGAAGAAAAATGCTTTTTACAGGAAATTTATAAGGGGAAGAACTTTGGAGGCAGAATCTAAATATAAAAAATATGAGAATAAATTAACTACCATAATAAGAAACTGTAAAAAGATTATTACAGGAATCTACTTGAAAAAAATAAAAACAACATGAAAGGTCTCTGGAACATACTGAAGACTATCATTAGAAAGGATACTGAGGGAAAACATCTCCCAGATTACATTATAGAAAATGGAAAAAAGAAGAGAATTTGGGAAATATTGTCAACACGTTTAATGACTACTTTGTTAATATTGATCCTGAACTGGCAAATAAAATAACAAACTCAGAAAATGGTAAATTTGATGTTTTAAGTAAGGTTTTGAACAACAAGCAATCATTATTCAAGACACCTACAAATGAAAAAGAGATAATACAAATAGTAAGTCAATAACTGAATAAGACGTCAACTGACTGGAATGAAATTGACATAACAATAATTCAAAAGTAATTAATGAAATAGCAAGAACATTATCCCACATATGTAATTTATGCTTCTAAACAGGAGTATCCCCTGACTTAATAAAATCTGTGATGGTTAGACCCATATTTAAGAATGGTGACCCTCATGACATTGCAAACTATAGACCTGTATCCATTTTGCCACAATTTTCCAAAAGTCTCGAAAAACTCTTTTCAGCACATCTTGACAAGTTTATTGACAAGCACAGTTCAATTAATGAAGCACAATATGGATTCAGAAAAAGCATATCAACAGCTATGGCTTTAACCAAAGTACTGTAATTGAGGAAATAACAAACAATATAGATAAAAAAAATTACATTCAGTTGGAGTTTTTGTTGACCTAAAAAAAAGCATTTGATACCATGGACCATCAAATTCTGCTAAATAAATTGGAAAAGAATGGTATTCGTGGAGTTGCACTACGCTGGGTCAAATCATGTTTGACAGATAAACAGCTGTTTGTGCAGGTGAAGGGTTGTGCATCAGTGTGGAGAGATATCACTTATGGTGTGCACCAAGGTTCTATTTTGGGAACAAAATTGTTTTTACTTTAAGTAAATGATGTATATTACACCTTTAATACATTAAAATTCATACTTTTTGCTGATGACACAACAATACTAAGCTCTGGCAAGGATCTACAGCTTCCCATGACAGACATCTAAACTGAATTAATTAAACTTAAAAAATGGTTTGATGCGAACAAACTGTCAATGAATATGTTGAAAAACAAATGAATTTTATTTGACAAAGGTCTGAAAGATACTCAAATACAAATAAATACCAATAGCTTAAATATAGAGAGGGTGTATGAGAACAAATTCTTGGGGGTGATAGTCAGTCCTGACATAAGCTGGATACCTCAAATAGCCAGTGTCCACTCCAAATTGGCAAGAAGCATATCAGTAATGGTCAGAGCAAGACATCTGATAGATAATAAAAGTCTATACGTCATTTACTGCTCACTTATTTTGCCATAAATCAATTACTGTATAGAGGTTTGGGGCAACACACATAAAACTAATTTAGAAACACTCTTCAAACTCCAGAGAAAAAGCCTAGAGGCTTGTCTATGGTGTTGGATTCAGCAATCATACCAACATATTGCTTTTAAGATCCAAAGCTTTGAAAATAGTAGATTTAGTCAATGTTAAAACTCTTATAATAATATACCAGGCCACTCGCACCACATTACTAGGAAACATCCAGAAATTGTTCTGAGAGAGAGAAGGAAATTATGAATTAAGAGGAGAGAATGTTTTGTCAAACCAGTGTGTTTGTACCACTCTAAAAAGCATGTGTGTTTCACAAAGTGGAGTGAAATTGTGGAATAAGTTGGACATTCATATAAAAGATAGCATAACCCTTCATCAGTTTAAAAAAACTGTACAAGCAGTTAATTTTGAATATGCAAACAAAGAAATTATGTAAAGCATTGTGTATTAAAGGCAATGTAGCTGCATTTATTCTGTATTGATGTTGTGAAATGAACAAACGCTGTGATAGCTTAAACTTGTTTTCATTGTAAGGTACAGTACACTGCCTAGTCAAAAAAAGGTCACCACCTGGCTTTAACTAAGCAAATAGGTACGAGCCTCCCATTGGATAATTTCTGCATGGGTGATTATGTTTCAGCTGGCAACAAG
>JAQQAE010003424.1:0-20256 GCA_029823295.1 Pseudamia nigra | reverse complement strand
TGCATGTTCTCTGCTTGGGTTCTCTCCAGGTACTCTGGCTTCCTCCCACAACCAAAAACATGCACTAGGTTAATTGGCTACTCTAAATTGTCCATAGTTGTGAATGCAAATGATCATCTGTCTCAGCCTCAAATTGTGAAGTGCCTAGAGATAATCAGTGGTTATGATTGGTGCTATACAAATACAATTGAATTAATGTGTATGACCACTATGTGCTGCAATTATCTTTGTTGCATTGAAACCACTAAATGACAGGTTTCATGTTGTGGTATGGCCTGCCACTCTTCTCATAGGGCATTTTGAAGCTGAGCAACAGTGTTTGGGATGGGGATATGGGCTCGAACACACTGATCCAGATTATCCCCTAAGTGTTCTATGGGTGACATATCCTTTGAGAATGCTGGCCGGGGAAATGCACCAACATTTTTCAGTCTTAAGAATTCAGTCACAACCCTTGCCTTATGCATACATGTGTTGTCTTACTGCAATGTTAGATTGTGTGATTGCGTTCATGAAGATTTGCGTGAGGTGGCACGTGGCATGGTGCCAAATAATGAAATTCCAGGGGTTTTTTGTTCGCTTTTACAGGCCTCACATGCCCAAACAAAATGGCAATCCCAAATTGTTAACAACAGTGCCAGTTTAGTCAAAACACACCACACCTACATTAATCTGACCAAGTGCTCACCAGCGTCCGTGATCATGTTTAGAGGCAAACACATGTTTCGTGACCTAAAACCCACCCTTTAGAATGAGTACCTCTGTTGTAGACTTGGTATGACTATTAGTGACCTCTATAGTGTGTGTAGAAAAACTTACATTTCTGTTGTTTTTTATTGTTCAGTATCTTTTAGATTGTTAAAGTACAGCAGACACATTTAGCTTTGATGACAGTTTGCACAGGGCGACACGGTGGTGCAGTTGGTAGCACTCGTGCCTCACAGCTACAAGGTCCTGGGTTTGATCCCAACACCGGGTGGTGGGGCCCTTCGGTGTGGAGTTTGCATGTTCTCCCACAACCAAAAACATGCACCCTAAATTGCATAGGCATGAATGTGAGTGAATGGTTGTCTGTCTCTATGTGTCTGCGATGAGCTGGTGACTCATCCAGGGTGTATCCTGCCTTCACTCAAGTCAGCTGGGATAGGCTACAGCATCCCCCCCCCCCCCCACACCCTCACAAGGATTAAGGGGTAGAGGTGGTTTCCATGAGTTTGCACACAATTATGGGATCCTCTCATCAGATTCATGTGCTAATTCTTTCCTGCTTAATGTTTAGACAATCAGTTGACTTATGCAGAGGAAGGGTGGGAGCAGAGTCAATAGCCTTATCAGTGCTACTACTGTACATTACAAAGCCATATTATAGCAAGACACACACAGTTATGTAAAGAGAATAGCCAGTCCATCATCAAGAAACTAGAATGGCACCTCTGCCAAGGCCCATAGTGCATGCTTCCAAGAGATCTAGATGCATAAAATCTATTTAGAATAGAAAGTCAAAGTCATATTTAGAATAGAATAGAATAGAATAGAATAGAACAGAATAGAATAGAATAAACTTCATCCCATTATAGGAAATTTGTATGATCAGCTCATTTATAAACATGAAAGATTACATAATTAAGATGTCTCAAGTCTTTTCAGTCTTCATTCTACCATCAGCTGTGGTGCTGAAAAGTGATAGCGGTGGGGATGAAGGATCTCCTATAGCGTTCAGTCATGCAGCAGAGTGATGTTAGTCGTCCACTGCAGCTGCTCCTCTGTTGGGACAGAATGAGGTGAAGAAGATGGCCTGGGTTGTCCCTGATGTCCTCCGGTTTCTTCTGTGTTCACCTGTCCACCACAGCCTCCAGTGAGTCCAGCCTCCCTCCAAATACTGATCCAGCCTTTTTAACCGTTCTGTTCAGGCATTTTACATCTCTCTGTCTGATGCTGCCTCCCCAGCAGACCACTGCATAAAAGAGTGCACTTGCAACAACTGACTGTTAAAACATGTGCAGCATCTTAGGGCATATATCAAAGGACCGGAGCCTCCATATGAATAAATAGGAAACTCTAACCCTTTCGATACAAAGCATCTGTATCCATCCTGTGGTCAAGATGTACACCAAGATACTTGTATGTCTGCACCACCACCACCAATGTCCACACTGCCGATACTGACTGGCTGACAAGGGACCTTAGACCTTCTGAAGTTCAGAACCATTTCTGTTGTCTTTGTGGTGTTCATCAGGAGGGAGGTTTTTTTTTACTCCAGTCACAGAAGAAATTTATCATATGTGTGTACTTGCCATCCTGTCCATTCTTGTTTGAGTATTATTGGATGTGACAGGACTCACAGCTGTATTTGAAGTCTGATGTGTACAGTGTGAACAGGAAGGGATCCAAAACAGTCCTCTGTGGAGCTCCAGTGCTGCTCATGACTGTCTCAGAGACACAGGTCCCCAGCCTGAAGAATTGTGGTCTTCCTGCCAGGTAGTCTGTGATCCAGGACATAAAGGAGTTGTCCACCCCCATCCCTCTCAGCTTGTCTCTGAGGATGTGAAGTAGGATTGCATTAAATACACTTGAGAAGTCAAAGAACATAATCCTCACATAAGCACCCACCCCCTCCAGATTTGAGTAGGCTGAGTGGAGCATGTAGAGGATAGCATCATCCACTCCAATACATTCTTTGTATGTAAGCTGGAGGGGGTCCAGTGCATGGTTGACATGGATCTCAGTAGTCGCAGAACCAGCCACTCCATGTATGTGGGATGTGAGGTTCGCTGGTTTGGAATATACATAAAAATATCATAGATACGCCAAAACCATTCATTCCGTCATTGAAAAGGAATTGTGGAATTATTATGTGATTTGGGTATGAGTGACTATTTAAAAACAGTAATGTGCTCATTTCTGTGGATTTAATGTGCACATTACTTTTTATGTCTTTAAATGCATCGACATTTTTCTGATGATGTACATGCATGAGAGGAATATTCATGTTTGAAATAAACGGTATGAGTGCATCTTAAACTTATTCTCCTCAGCAGGTGTGTGATTTATATTTCCCATTGATAGTCTGTGTACTTCTCACAGCAGAGAATCTCAGGGCATGAATGTTTTGTTAAAGGGTATGTGAACCTGGAGTGTCAACAAACATTCAGAGGTAAGGCTCCGAAGAATGGGAATTACAAGGTTGTGAGTGGATACACGACGATATTTCATGCAGACATATACTGTCTTCTTGCAGTTTCTCCATGTTTCCATCATAACACTGTTGGAGTCTGTTTTCACATCAAAACGGGATTCAGAAAAGCTTCAAAAACAAGCAAGAGAGACACAGTCCTGAGAAAAATACATTAACCTTTAATAACTCATCTGTTGATTGATTTCACCTCTTTGTTGTTAATTATTGGTTCATATCCACCCAGATGAGCAGACAGACAGATGGTACCGGTTCCACACTCGTGATAAATGCATGATGAATGTTATTTATGTGAAAAACTCAGAAAGAAATTGGATTAAGAGTCCTTCAAGTAAAAAAAACCATGGAGCAACAGGAAAGTAGGGCTTGGTGCTAGACTTGGGTCGGTTTCTGGTTTTGGAGTCTGATCCAGTTTGGAAGTTTAACTCAGTTTGATTTATTCAGAATGGCTGAACTGACATTTATCATTGAAACAAAATTAAAAAGTGTCATCACACATCAGCCTATGCGCCTGTGCAGATGATCATAATCAAATTCAAGCTGTTTATGTCTATGATAAGCCACATGACAACATGAGTAACTCTATATTCAAGTTTAAAGTCTACTTAGGTCACTAGTGTTTAACAAACTATTGTATGACCAATACATTGCTGAACCAAAGGCAACAATACGGAGGGTATCACATTTCAGCAGAGAGAGAGGGGAACATGAGGTGTTTGTTTAATAGAATGACAATGTGTTTTTTGGCCAACAGAGGAAATGTATCGATATTTGAAGCTGAGGAAAGAGGTCAAGCTAAAAAATATAGTGTTAGCATGTAGCATTAGCTTAAAGACTGCCAGAAAAAAGTCATGGCAAATCTGAATTGCAGCTGTAGTGTGTCATATCCAAGTCGGCCTGCTCTGTTGTCAAATTAATCAAAATTTGAAATTCTTATTGGAAACCATCGATGTTGTGTCCTGTGGTCTAAAGAAGAGAGGGACCGTCCAGGTTGTTATCAGCGGACAGTTCAAAAGCCTGCATCTCTGATGGTATGGGGTCGCATTAGACCTTGCACATCTGGAAAGGCACCATCAATGCTGAAAAGTACATAGAAGTTTTAGATCAACATATGGCAACACAGCCAGACAATGTCTCTTTTAGGGATGGTCTTGCATCCGTATTTCAGTAAGACAATGATAAACCACATACTGTATCCATCGCATCAGCAGAGTCCGGGTGCTGAACTAGCCTGCTTGAAAATATTTGGCCCATCATAAAACAACAATCTGGCACCAAAAGCCCAGGACTGTTGAGCAGCTAGAATCCTGCATTAGACAAGAATGGGATAACATTTCTCTCCTAAAACTCTCAGATATTTATAGACAGTTGTTTAAAGAAGAGCCAGGCCATCCTCTTTTTGAAAACTTTAACGTGCTCCCTTCAGGCTGCAGATTGGTGGTGCCGAGATGCAGGACATACAGATTCAAAAACTATTTTATTCCTGCTGCTGTTGCAATTTTAAATGACTGCATGCACTGTCCTTCCTAATTTTTTCACTGTATACTGTCTTACTTTTTTTAGTTATTTATTTATTTATTGTATAACTGCTGTCTGTGTAGCAAATTGCCCTCCAGGGATAACAAAGGCTTCCTTGATCACATCTCCCTGTTCCAACTTATTTTTGGAAGTGTTTCTGCCATCAAATTCAAAATGAGTAAACACTTTCCATAAAATTCTAAAATGTCTCCATTTCAACATATGATATATTGTTTATGTTCTAGTGGGAATAAAACATATAGTAGGGGTATGAGATTTGCAGAAGTTTACACAGTATCCCAATTTTTCTGGAATTGGGGTTTTACAAAAGGTGTGGGAATTTATTACATATTGCACTAAGGCAGGTTTTTACAAAATGGGGCAGATTATCATAAATGTAGTGTTACAAACTATCATAATGCAAATTCACTCTAGATACCTCAGCTAAAGTTTTAAAAAAAATCCATTCACAAAATCCTGGGATATAGTGACTTTTAGAAAACCCTCAACTGTACCAACATCCCCACATGTTCAAATGAAACCTACTGTACCCCCTCAATTTTAGCGGTGAAAGCAATAGTTTTATGAGTGCCACTAGAGGCAGAACCTGATGTGGAGAGTATAACCATTTTGGGATTTGGCAGTGGCTGTAGGGAACTGTAACTAAATCAGGCATTGCATTACATCGTTGAGAAAATTTCAGATGAACTCCTTGTATATTGGGACCTTTAAGCTCACAGAAAGCTGATCTGGGACCATCCAAATTACATTCAAACACACCTCTGTCCTCAGCTTACTGCTGGAGGAAATGTAACAACGCTGCTCTTGCCACAAAGCTCTGGGGCCAAAAGCGAGCTGCAACAGAAGAACTATACTATCAATAATTTAAGAGACTGTTCTGGTGGTATCTTGAAGAAAATTTGAATTCTGGCCACATACTGACTTTGACAAAACCTGGAAAGAGGTATGGGATATTTGTTTTGTTTTGTTTTATTTTAATTCTGCCCTAATCCTTTGTATTTCACATATTTCTGCATCAAGCCGTCATTGATTGATGCATTGTTACATTAGTAGTAAACAGCTACACAGAATTTAATTTATTGTTGGTTGAATAGTATCCATCGAAATGGATTAAAGCTGTGTTGTGCATCTGCGTGTATAGTTGCCTAGATTAAACTATGTAATCTGCTCTACAAAAGCAAAGTGCAGTAAGTCCACATTTGGTTAAAACTGAGTTAAGCCTGGAGCTGGACTTTGTGATGATTCATTTTGTGACAAAGTGTCTCAAGTGAGTCGTGTTCTGTTGGTAAAAAAAATCAGGTTTCAAATTTGCAGTAACAACAAAATTTAGGCAATAAACACAGTAAGTCAGTGAGTCATAGTAGTTTGAGTTTGATTTCCTCAAGGTTTTGAATGTAAATTAATGTAGAAAATAATCCAAAAAATGTGACAAAATGTAAAAAAAAAATGAATGAAGGAAAGAAAAGTGAAAGTAAATTGAACAAAAATAATCACAATGAGAAGCTGAATGCACAAAATAATCAGAAAAATGAGCAAAATAATAACCAGAATGAAGAAAAAATAACAAAATCATCAACAAAATTGTAAGCACAATGAATAAAAGAATCAATTAAATGTACACATTTGTAGGGAAAATGAAGAACAATAAACAAACAATAATTAAAAATAATACAACCAGATAAAAACTTTAATTCTAATTTTCTGTTCCACTGTTTTGCAGATTTGCTGCTTTTTGCATTCATAAGGCAGAATTGTATTGTGAAAATAAGAATATTTTTAGATTCTATTGTTTAAAGGCCTTTAATGCAGTATATTCAAAGAAAAATAAATAACTTTTATTCTAAATATTGCTTGTAGACCATACACACTTTAAAATAAATTATTTCTTTTTTTTATCTCTAAATATACCAAGGTTAAGGCTTGATTTGCAATATAACCTTGAATTGAATTCAACAAACAATAGACAATTATATTTTTAAAAAAATTAAATAAAATAAGCAAAGTAAAACTACTTTCATGTGAGGATAAGCAGTTCCTCCATCATCATGAACAACAAAAGATTCATCACCTAATATATTTATGTTGTTACATCTTGGTTTTACTTTTAATTTATTTGAATGTATATTACCACCAGATCTTATAGGTGGAGTTGATGCATTGACACATGTTGAGGTGGAAGGAGGGAGTTTTAATCTGTGTCTTCTGTTTTCCAAAGGTCACAGTGTGCCATTACTTTTACTAGTTCAATGTTAAACTTGTGTTATTAATGTATTCATATCTTCTGAGGAAGTGCATCCCATTTCCAAAAAAGTTGAGTCACTAAGTAACAGAATGTGATGATTTAGAAAACACTGATGCTCCATATTTAATTAAAAATAGCACAAGGACAACACACCATATGCTGAAACTGAGAAATTTCTTTAGACATATTCCAACCACATGACTTTGTAGTAAAAGAGTCTTAGTGCTAAATGGGCCTGATGCAGTGCAGACTTGTCACCTATAAAAAATATCAGACACATTATGAAATGTAAAATAGTAATCAAATCAAATCAACTTTATTTGTAGAGCCCTTTTTATACATAAAACCACCACAAAGTGGTGGTATTAAAAATACACACATAGTATCCTACTGTATATAAAATGTATTTACATATCACACACACTCCTCACCCACAGTCTCTGTCACTAAAGGACTGTAAAATATAAAATATGGCTCGGCACTGAGGAACCAGATGAAGAAACGCCAGAAAAGTCAACAAAATAAGCAAAAAAAAAAAAAAAAGCAAAAATGAGCAAGATAATCAGGTAAGTGAACAAAACTCAAGGAAATAAACAAAATACAATACCTGTGTGGATGTGATATATTCTGCTGTAATTCTGCTCAATACTTGAGTAGTTTTGTGTGGGACACTTTTTTACCTGTACTCAAGTATTTATGTTTATGAGTACTTCAGCTTCTACTTGAGTCGTTGTAATTATAACATTTACTTGAGTACTGTTTCTGTGTACTCTACCCACCTCTGGTTAATACAGACTCTCAAAGCTCTCCCTGCAAAAGGTTGGAACTCATCCAAAACGTGCCTTAAACTCATTAAAACTAAGCTATTGTGTCACATAAAATGTCAGTGTATTCTACATGAAAAGTTCCTCTGACTTGTGTTAATTAACAATGGTCGACTCTGGAAACATTCTTTGTATCCACATTTCAGACTTATCCAACTTCTCCATTGATGCAGATGATGTTTACTGGACTTGGATGCTTTTTCTGTCAGCAAATTTAGCAGGTGTTAAGAGCAAACTTATACCACAATGATATTCATGTGTGCTTGACAAATTTTGGCAATTTAATGGACTATTGCATACATTACAATGGAAGAGGAACTATAGTGTTTATGCGTTTGTAAGTAGTGTCAACAAAATCTACTTATGAAAAGTAAAAGCAGTCATTGTGCAGTAAATTGGTTTCATTATTTTACTGTACAGTATATTGTCTTTTTGATTGCTATAACTGCTGGATCACTGTGTAAAATGGCTTTTCAATGAGTATTTAATTAAAATTGTCTGAAATAAGCAGCTGTTAAACTGTCTCTGGTCTGATTTAATAAGCATTTAATTGAATGTGATGTGGAGGAGTCTTACTACTGGTTGATGATGCTGGTTGCCATAGGTGTAGATTTCAGGGGGGGATTTGTCCACTCAATATCAGTAAAATGTGCATTTACTGTTTGCAATAAAACTATTTCAATTTAAGTGATGTGTAACTTTTTTTGTCTGTTATATTCATTACTGGCTTCATTTTTGTCTGGATTATTTTGTTAACATTTGTTCATTTTGTTGCTTTAGCTCTTTTTTGTTTAGTTTGATGTATTGTTTTGAACATTAGTCTTGCACTTTCACAATCTTGATCCTTATACATGTTACTATCCTACATTTAAAGTATGATATGTAGTGTCAATTAACATTCAGTCAAAAATGTAGATATTATGTCTGTTTATTTTGAATTTTTTGTCCCATTTTGTTGCTCATTTTAGTTTATTTTGTGACCTTTCCTGATCATTTTTTTGTTTATTTCATTTATTTTCTTAATTGGTCTTTTTTTTGTTCCCTTCACAAAGTTATGCAAAAAAAAAATATGTAGCAATATCATCCCGTGCAATTGTATTGTTGCACAAGGTTGCAATTTAGAGGTTCAGGGTAATCTAATTGTGGAAATTTAAAAAAAGAAACACAAAGTGTGTTGTTTATGGAAGCCCATTTCTGTCACATCAAAATAAAATATTAAAGAATGTGTTTCCTCACAAACTTTTGTGTTCCCTCATAAAATAACATATTAAACAATGCGTTCCCTTTCAAAATATCATATTAAAGAATGCGTTCACTCGAAAAATACCATATTAAAGAATGTGTTCCCTTGCAAACTTTGGAGCGAACGCAAATGTGTGCAAGGGAAGGCAAAAGTTTCTGAAGGAACGCATTCTTTGATCATTTATTTTGACGTGGCAGAAATGGGCTTCCATAGCTTGTTGATATGTCAAAGGAAAGAAGAGCGGAACCACGGGCACTGTGTTCAAACTAAAATCACTTTTTTCTTTATTTTTTTCATGCTAGCCTTATTTGTTTGACTTGACAGATCTAAACAAGAAGTCATGAAACAACCCACAACCAGAATATTTTTTAATTTCAAAACTAACCATGACCTTGAAAGTCACAGCATAGCCTATTTGCAATCAACAAAGTCAATAAACCAGGGGTACATGACATTTTCATCCTCACGACTCAGATAGAAATGTATGTAGGTTAAAGTGCAATAATTTCAACCTGAACTGATCCTCAAAGTCAAAGTCAAGGTCATTTGATAAGTGAGAAATGCCCTGGGATCTAATCTATCACGTTAAAATTTGGTGCCTCTAGCTATAGTGATTTGGTACTATAAGTGAAAAAAAAATGTTTTTGCAATAACCTAATTGATTGCCTAATTAATATTCAAATTAGGTGGTAGTTGTCATAGCAACCCTTCACCCTACCCATGTGCCAAATTTGGTTATTGGGTCTGGGCACTTTGGAGCTATGGACACACCTACGTACAAATGGAGCATAAAAGATCAGAATAATAAAATATAAAGAAGAGAGAAAAAATATATGCATACAACAGATGCTACAAAGACAAAAAATACATGAAGAAACACAAAATGCAAGAATCCAGAGTCTATATGAAAATACTGAATGAGTTGCAAATGTTTAGTCTTAATTCCTTATTTGTTGTCCTAATAAGAGACTGTCCTCATGTACTGCTCCATTTCCTTCTCAAACACAACAAATCCAGGCATTTTGTTGGTGACCTCCAGCTTGTGGGGATGAAATTTTGCAAACAATAAAATAACTGATAAAATAACTTGTTTATGTTTCAAATAAAGTTTTCACTTAAAAACTGTGACGTCACCTAAAAGCGACTGAAGGAGGGCGTTTTGAAAGCAAACATGCAACTCTTAAGACGTCGTTAAAAGGTGTTACTTAATAACTAAACAACAGCTTGGTGGCAGTAAGATATTTTGTGTGTGATGAAGCTGCTTTCAGACATTCACCTATTTTGTTTCTGCAGAGACTTTATTAAATGAAGTCGATGCTCTCGCTGGCTAACGTAGCTAGCTAGCTAGCTGTCAACTTTGACTGGGATTTTTCTAACTCTGTCAGACGTTATTATTCCTTATTCCGCCCCAGTTTGCCTCAGATTATTCGTGGCTTCGCTTTCCCCTTAACAATGGCTAGTGTGCATGAAAGTCTTTACTTTAACCCAATGATGACAAACGGAGTGGTCCATGCTAACGTGTTCGGCATCAAAGACTGGGTGACTCCGTATAAAATCTCCGTCCTGGCTCTGCTTTATGAGATGACGGCGTCAAAGATCCCTCTGCCGGAAAGAAGGAGGCTCAATAAACTCATCTTGCCCCTGCAGCAGGTCCGTTATCCCTTGTATATTTAAGTTGCCCTCCATTGAGTTGGAGTAAGTGACTCCTGATCGTTATGTGTCTCTCATCAGGGTCCGGATTTGAGACTTGGACAGTTTCTGAAGACTGTGGAGGAGTGTTGTCCTCAGACTGCATATGCCGTCAAACTCAGGTACGATCCTCCAGCCTTAAACACAGATTTAAATGCAACGCAGCCAGGCGGGTTTAAAATAGAAACATGTAGTTATAGGCTAAATAAATGTCAAAATCAGACACACCTATTGGCATGTTCCAAAATGTTCAAACAAAATAGGCCATGATTGAAAAGTACTAAGGAATTTAATTCTTTCCTTGCTTTGTTAATTTCTATACATGCATGCTTTTAAATTTGACATATACTCAACAATCCACTACAATGGTCCATCATAGTCAAATAACAATAACAGTTTTACTTAAGAAAACAACAATGGGACAAACATGGTTACAAATATTCAAATAATCTATTAGCAGCTCAGTCACATTTAAACAACCAAAATACTGTATCACAAATCGGCTTCATATCTTTTCAGCATAGTATGTTTAAATAGCTTTTCACATTTTTTCATTGCTTCTTTCCAATCGTTTCATAATTTGATACTTCTTGTTGTGGTGGTATTTAGCAAGTCTCCACTGGCTGCTGTATGAATACAGGCTCCTGTTACTCTTAGTTCATATTTAGTTTCAAGCAGTTAAACCAAATTTTGTCTGGCTTCAAGTGCTCACCATGAAACTGTATGATCTACAAATATGAACTACAAATAAGAAGAAAATGTTTTGAGTCAGGCGTCCGGTAACACCGCAGCTTTTCTTTGGTTTTCAGAGGCTTAGTTTTGTTAGACATAGCCAGAGGATTGGGACATTTTATAGCAAGACAATTTTTGGAAAAAATTGTAAATGTGTTTGACCATTATTTTGACAATATGTGCATTCAAAAATGCTAACAAGCAGAAGAAGAACACCGTAGACCAGCTGCAAAGAAAGAGTTTTAGTTCAGCTCTCCACATTGATTGTGTGTTTCTGTAATAGTAACAGTAGGAAAAACCCTGAATAGTAAAGTTCAGATATTTGTCATTAGCCCACATTAGTTCCTTATAGGCTTGCAAACATGTCAAGATCAGAAGTCATGTACAACAATTGCTTTATTTGTTATTAATATACTCTGATTAGAAGGTTATTGTAAAATAGTTGAGTAAGTTGTTACAGTTGGTAGTTATTCATTGTCTGCAGTTACCTGGAGTAACCTAATTCTGTTTCTGAAACTGTGATATTAAACAATTTTTAATGCTATGGCCCCAACTTTGAACATAATTGAGACTCAAAAGCATAACAGCTGTATTAAAATTTATCAGAAAACACTGACATTGATGCAAATTTCAGAGTGATAATGTTTTTTCCACCATTATGCGGCTCTGTGGCATTTTGGTCACCATCTAGCAGTGTTTCCTACTGTTCATCCTATACTATCTTTGGCCATAGTCAAATCTGTACTTGGACATGATTTCATAATAACCTAACAAAACACAATGTATCATATATATTCGCTGGGACAATTTTCTGAAACCAGTTACAGTAGAAACTTGACAGTGAGTCTTCAGTGATTAATTTGTCACACAGTAAGTGACTATATTTTATTTTCATTTATACAGTTGTTGTTTAAGAGGTCAAGTACCCCATTTTAATCTCTGAGTTTCTATTGTTGGTAAACTCTCAGAGATGGATTTGCAGTTGTATATTTTCACATTAGGAAAGAAACCCTGATCGGAGGCAAATTAATGCAAAATCCATGTGGAGAGCTTCAAAGCAAATTACTTCTCTCAGATCTAAAAGCTGCAGTTGGTCCCCAGGGGTCGTCTTGTTTTCAGACCTTTGGCTCAAGCATTTAGGTTGGTGTTGATTTGTTATCTGCGCTCACTTTTCAATGGTCCATAGATGTGTAGTAGTAGTTGTAATGAATCAAAAGTATGACATTTTGATATCATACATTTGGGAAAAGATAAATATTGAAATTAAAGATAACTGTAAAAATTACTTGCTGCAAATTTCTGAAAAGCAATCTTGGTGGTAATCATCTAAAATAATGTGAAAATGCACGCATAGGTTTTAGACAAAAAAGCTTCACATTTTTTGGAGGACTCTAAATCCCACAACCAACTGGTCCTCCTACCACAACACCTAGATTCTCTAGAAACCTACAGAAGATGCTGAAGGAATCAATGGTATGTGTTCAAATAAGCAGTCATTTAATGCTAAATATGTGCATTCTATTTTAACATTTCAGATAAAACAAACTGCACCAAACTTAGAACACATACAATATACAGTATGTACACTGATCAGCCATTACATTATGACCACAGACGGGTCATAATGTAAACATTACCCACGCTTACGATCAGTTAAGTGTGGGTAGGATATGTGAACATTTAGTCCTTCAGCTTTATTTGATTTGAAACAAAAAACTGGGCAGTGGAAGGACGCAAACAATCTAGACAAGGGCCACATTGTGATGGTAAGACAACTCCGTCAAAGCATCTCAAAAACTGTGGGTTGTCTTCTGTTGTCCTGGTCTTGGAATGGACAGAAGCCCATGAGGAAGCAAGGAGTATCTAAAGCCGGCTGCACACAGAGAAATGTGACTCATCTCAACTCAACTGGAAATTGGCTTGATGTGCAGCAGTTCCCAACCCAGATTTTTCAGGCTTGACGACGTCCCGACAGAAATGGTGCCAATTCAACATGTTAAATCGCCAGGACTCAGTCTCAGCAATGTGTGGCGGTAATGACTCCAACTTTGAGACTTTTATCATTGGTGGACATGCGTCACAACAGGTCACAGTAGATGGCGCCAGTCCCGGGCGTGAGTCGTGGTGTCAGTCTGCAACTGTGTGCGAGGTTCCTTCAATCATGACTGATGCCAACTCAACTCTATGAGTTGGGATCAGTCAGGTTTCTCTATGTGCGGCCAGCTTAAGGGAACAAAACAGTTCTACCACATAACGTTGTGTAGGTTCCCCCTTTTGATGCCAGAACAGCTCTAACCCAAGGCGTGAGCTCTAGCAGACTTCTGAAAGTGCAATTTAATAAATTGCAGTACATTACACATGAGACATTATAGTGGCACATACTTCATATCCTGTAAGTTGAGAGCTTGGGCCTTCATGAATCTAACTTTTTTTCCAACACATTACATGCATGCTCAGTTGGATTGAAATGCAGTTGTTCATCCCTGGACCACTTTTGTTGTGGTAATGCAGACTAGAACACCCAACCAGATCTTTAGGTTTGGATGCAGTGACCCAGTTACGTACCATCACTATTTGGTCCTTGTCAAAGTTGCTCAGATCCTTATTTTGTTTGGACAATTTTTTGCTTTCAGTGCAACAACTTCGAGGGCTAAATGTTCACTTGCTGCTTAACACATCCACCCACTGATAAAAGCCACTGGAATGATATAATTAACATTATGACCACTTCACTGGTTAGTAATAATGCTATGGCTGATCGGTGTATATGACAACAGTGACAATATTTACAGGGTTCCCACATGTCCTGGAAAAACTGGAAAATGATTGACCACATTTTCAGTCATGGAAAACACATGTAAGATGAAAAAAAATCAAATGTCCTGGAAAAGCTCAAGTTGTCCTGGAAAATTATTTCCCCTGCCTCTGCTACTTTCTGCCTTATGAGTTAACACAAACGGCTCCTTCTCCACTTCTGGCCACCACTGCAAACCATGTGACGCTACCATCCAATCAAACATGTCTCCTCAGAACAGTTCTGCTACCCAGTGTTTCCATCTGATTTTGTCACTAGACTTAGCATCTTTTCAGACCCCGGTAAGGACTCTTCTTTGCACTCGGACAAAAAAATACCGTATCAGCTTTCAGTTGAAGAGCATTGCTTGTCTTGGTCTGCGAGTGTGATCATGGCTGGGGCAAGGGGATATAGTAGTCTATGATGTGATAACTTGTATGACATACTGTAACAGGTGAAAATGTCCTGGAAAATGATTTCAGGAAAAGAACAGAAACCCTGATTCACTTATTAAGATGATTAAACTTAAGCTTGGTTTACTTCCAAGGCTCCATGAAATGGCTTATGGAGAACTCAGAGACATGGAATACTTCTTTTCCATTCTTCCAACTCCTTTCACTGCCTTTGATACTGAAGCATATAAAACCAGTGTTGTTGGTGAGTAGTGAGCATCATACACATCATTTAACACATGTGGGAGTTTAGCGGGAAATCTGAAATCAGCCTTTCACAAACTTAGAGACAGGACCCAAAAATGGCCTTTTTCAAATGATTTGGCCATTTCTTCACTAATTTATGTTTATGGGGGGATTTTTGTTCATTTCCTTGATTATTTTGTTTATTTTCTGGTTTTTTTTTTTGTTCAGTTTGTGAATATTTAGTTGTTTTTTTAAAATACTTTTGTTGGTTACTTTGTTAATTTTCATTCATTATATCTCATTGTTGTTCATTATGGGTTTTTTTTTTTTGTTTCATGCTGCAGCAGGTGATCCATTAATCCACTAGTAAGTGATTATTAATTTAATTCACAATTATTTTGCTAATCAGTAGCTTTAGGTGAAGAAAAATGTACGCTTTCAGTGCAAGAAAGTCAAAATGATCTGATTTCACCCTCTTATTCTTTCCTCATCTGTGACAGTGAACTGAATGTGATGTTTAGTAGTTCTCACAGTTAATGAATTAATTAAAAATCAACAGATCAATCAACAATGAAAATATCTATTAGTTGTAATTCTAATTTTTTCATTTATATACAGTATTGTCTTTAATTTTTTTCTCATTTTGTGATGCTTTATTTCTTTTTTTTTAATTATTTTTATTTGTTCTGGAGATAGTTTTTATATTATTACTAAATATTTTTATTATTTTGTTCATTTAGTTCATGAGTCTGCAACATTTACAATCTAAAGAGCCATTTTTAGACAGAACGGGAAAAAAATGTGTAGATCCACAAAAAATATTTGAACACGTCATGTACTGCATGCCATAGAGTAAATATTTTAGCTGGTAACATGTTAAAATCTATTTGTTTATTACTGTATTTATTTACTTATTTTGTTCATTTTTTTATTTTTTAAAAGATTATTTTGTTTTTTTTTTTGTTAATTTAATTTTGTTTATTATTTTATTCACTTTTGAGAATTTATGTTTATCTGGCCTCGTTGTTATTCTTTATTTTTGATAATTTTTAGATTATTTCATTCCTTAATTTATATTTGGTTTTTTTTTTTTTCACTTTTCTTGTTTTTGGTCATTTACTTGACTATTTTGTTGATTCTCTTGCTCATTTTCACTTGTTCATTTTGTGTTTTCATTTAGATGTTTTATTATTTTCGATACAGTGGTACATCGGACAACGAGTTTAATCCGTTCCAGCGTCACGCTCGGTATCCAAATTAAAACCTCGTTGTCCGAGGTAAATTTTTTGCAGTTTTTTTTCCTCAGTATCTGAATTTCTCGTTGTCAGAAGAGCTCGTTGTCTGAGGTACCACTGTATTTGTGTGTATCCCCTTCCATTTTTTGGATAATTTTGTTCAGTTTTCTCTTAATCTTGTTTTGTTAATTTTGGGTGTTTATTTTACTCATTTTGATGGCATTGAAATAACGTATACATTTAGTGGTTATTATCATTTTAGTCTTATTGCCCTTTACCATAAAAATAAAAGATTTTTGAAAAAGGTTATGGTCTCAAGGTGACACCAAATTTAGTTTTCCTCAAACCGTAAAAGTTAAGGAACTGCTGTCCTAAAGTGTTTGCCATGTCTCCTGTTTGTTCAGGTCTGTTTATGCGCCACATGCTACTGGCGTACAACAAGCTGTCGTTCAGTCAGGTGTATAAGCTGTACAAGTCTCTGCAGCAATATTACCACAGCCACTACGCCAAGACCACTGACGGACAGGTGGGTTTACCTGCACTGATCGCAGACGACTCCGACATGGACCTCACCAGCACCGAAGACACAGTAGTAGACAGAATCGACAAGGAGGAGCTGGACGCCCCGCTGCACGAATCAGAACTCAGGTCTGCAATGCTCTTTTTGCACATATCATAATGTCACATACATTTCTAGCTTTGCTCCACATTGCACTAGCAGCTTGTTTATTTTCTTAATTTTTTTTGTACATTTTCACTTCATTTTTGTTCATTTTCTTCATTATTTTAATAGTTTTTGATAATTGTTTTAATTTTTGTTCATTTTGTTTAATTTTATACATTATCTGTTCATTATTTTGTTCATTTTTGTTCAATATTTTAATTAAGCTTGTTATTTGCTCTTTTTTTAATTTTGTGAGTAATTTATTCCCTTTTTTGTGGTTATTTTGTTCCTTTTTGTCCATTTTTGTCTATCTGCTTAATTTTTTTTCATTCCTTTGACTGTTTTGTTCAGTTTTTTTTTTTGGTTAATTTTCAAATCAAATTTTATTTGTACAGCACTTTTCATACGTAGAAGTAGCACAAAGAGCTGTACATATTAGAAACATTACCACACACACACATGCATATATTTACTTTTTAAATTTTTTTTTTTACATATTCTTGTTGGGAAGACCAGAGAGCAGACGTTACAGTAATCTTTTCGACTGGCGATAAAAGCATGCATCAGCTCCTCCGTGCTGGCAAGAGAAACAGATGGGAAGACTCTGGCTATATTTTCAAAATGATAAAAACCTATCTTTGTCATATTTCTGATGTGTGGAATAAAATCCAGCTCAGAGTCAAAAAGGACGTCCAGGTTTTTCACACATTGTGAGGGTTTAAAATCTTGTAGTTTTGGTAAAGGTTTCTGTCTCTCGTCTTCAGGACCAATAATTAAAACCTCTGTTTTGTCCTGGTTGAGCTGTAAGAAGTTCACTACCTTCCATGACTTCATATCTAAAATACAGTTTAAAAGTGTATTTATTGGCTCCGTGTCATCAGGAGCCATGGCAATGTATCATCAGCATAGCTGTGAAAATTTTATTTTATTTTGTTTAGTGTCTTAATTAATTTGTTCTTTTTTTTGTTGTTCTTGATTTTTTTTTTGTGGGTGTCTTGTTCATTTCCTTGATTATTTGTCCTTATTTTCTTATCCTCTTAATTAATTAATTTAATTCATTTTATTCTTTTTTCATTTTTCTTTAGCATTTTAATTATTTGGTTATTTTTCCCTCAGTTTTGTTTTGTGGATATTTTATTTTCCAATTTTATTGATTTAAAAAATAGCTACTGTAAAGAAGCAAAAAGGCATGCTACAAATTGTAGTGCAAGAAGAAAACCGCCATTGTAGAAATATTATTTTGTGTGAATATTGAACTAATCATAAAATAACATTCAAATTGACAATTTGTCCAAGTTTATCATTTGTTTTCATTGTCATATCCCACTATGAGGAGAAACTGAGCTGCCTTAGTGGAGGTCTGTGTGCTCTGAATGCTTTCTAGTTCTGTTATGGTTCTCATTATGTGGGTATATTGTCAATTTTCTTGACTACCGGTATTTCTCTCCTTTTTGATTGACTGTTTTGTCCTTATCTTTGTTCATGTTTTTTTTTTCCTTTTGTTCACTATTTTTGATTCAGTTTGTTCAAATGTGTTATTTTATCTTTGTTAACTGTTTCTAACTTTGCTTGTTATTTTGTTAAGTTTGTTGCTTACGTTACTATTTTTCTTTCAGCATTCAAAACTTTAAATGAAAATGAACCATATAAGTTCAATGTTCATTCTTACACAGCTTATTACTTTTTGCACTTAAATAATAAAAGCTATTGCTGCAAGAATGATGTCTGATGTACTTGAATATTCTTTTTGGTTATTTTTCACTTTCTGGTAGAAATGACAATGCTCCAAGTAAAGGTCCCCTGTCACAAAAACAAGCTGAGTATTTTCTGGCAAGACAAGTAAGTATAAAAATGAAACTTATTGCAAATTGTCTCTATATTAGTGCTACACTGATGCAAAACCTCCCACACCCAAACCCACAGCTTGTGCCATGGTTACACCATTTTAAAATAACTTTTTCCTCAGGCGTATCTTCTGAAGAACGATGAGAACAAAGCTTTAAAGCCTGCTGCCCTGCAGGAGGAGCTCAACAACATGCTGAAGTTCAACCCAGATTTTTCAGAAGCGGTGAGATTCCATAATTTTCCACGTTTAAGTCACATTTTTATGAAACGCCCATTTAGTGTGTACAGTTTCATGAGAGCAGCTCATTCATAAGCTCTGCTATGTTTTCTCCCAGCATTACCTGAACTACCTGAACAGCATGAGAGTCCAGGACATCTTCCTCTCTGCTCATAGTCTGTTGCATTATTTTGACCGGTTGATCTTGTCTGGGAATGAGGGCAAGAGTAACGGCGATGAGGGCTACGGCCGAAGCCTTCGCTATGCTGCTCTTAACTTGGCAAGCCTGCACTGTCGCTTCGGCCACTAGTAAGTACATGGAATTCAGAGAAAATAAATCAAGAGTATTATATGGAAAAGAACCAGATTTAATTAGTCGAAGTCGGGTTTCTAATAACAGCCCAAGCCTCAGTCAAAGAACATAAAGTATAAAGCCAGGTAAAAAATTAGACACTATTGTCCCAGATTGCTCACCTGAAGCGTGTATGGCCACGTGCACACCGCCAGTCTTAGCAGTCAGTTTAGATTTACCAACTAGATGAGATTTTTCTCATGTTATATCAGCAGCCTGTCAGAGCCCACGTCATAATACTGGCCGCAGAGGAGCCTTTCTCCACGACTACAGACCGTGCAATCTGTCTAACGTTAGGTTTATTTATCACTCTCATTCTATGTATGTGTTTGCTGTATTTTCTTGACTTTTCATGTAAAGAGTAAAAGGCTGTTGTTTCATAACAGTAATGTTAGCATTGGGTTATTATAAGCAATGACTAGTGGTCTTGCTTGGATATGTTTGTGTTTGTGATGCCTGCGGTTGCTCAAGTGATTGTCGTCGGACACTTAATGGTGCACACCCGATGAGGAGGAGGGACTTCGGAGAAACAGGAAACAGAGAGGAGGATAATGAGAGCTAAAGGTGTCAAAATTTTCAATCTCTTAGATTTTCCTCAAGTTGCCAACTGCAGCTTTAATGTTGTATGTATGTATGCAATTATTGTATTTTACATGTTGAAAGTTGAGATCAGATTTCAGTATGGACATAGTTTAATTGTCTCATTTCAGTGACTGCAGGTGTTTCTGAAATTTTATGTGTAACTGTCCTTGTGCCAAAAGTTGCATTGTAACACAACATCGATGCTTAACATAATTTTTATCTAACAAATGTTTTTAATCTACTGAAACTATAAAGGACTACTATTTTGCAACAGACAGGAAGTGTCACGTTGTAATTCAATGCGTCTTAATTTTGTGAATATGAACCCCTTTAAAAGCCTTTCATAACTTTGAGTTAAAACCAAAATCCAGATTATGTGCCAAGATTTTGATACAGTATCTCACAAAAGTGAGTACACCCTCCACATTTCTGCAGATATTTAATTATATCTTTTCATGGGACAACAC
>JAQQAE010003423.1:0-20258 GCA_029823295.1 Pseudamia nigra | reverse complement strand
AAAATTAAAAATGTGACATTTTTGGACTGTGCGCCTTATAATCCGGTGCGCCCTATAGTGCGGAAAATACGGTAGTTTGGGTATCATTTTCGGGAACATCAGTCACTTCCCGGTGGGCCAGAGTTCACTTCTGGGTCTATCTCTTTTGTAACGCAATGTTTTTTGCAGTTGCCGGGATGCATTTTTGGCCAAAAATGTTTTCGTACCGCAAATATTTCGTAGGGGGAAGCGTTCGTATGGCGAGGTACCACTGTATTTACTACTAATTCTGGCCTCTTGCCATTTCCAGTCCTGACTTGGTTCAACAAAAGAACATGTACTCCAGATATTCAAAATAGCTCTAATCATGATGTTTTTGCAGCACTATGCACCGTGTCTTCTTGTAAATCTTACCTGCCAATTTCTGCAGATTGGAGCCCTCCTTCTCCCTGGCGGGGCTCGGCCTCCAGCTGCCACTGCTGCACAGGTCAGAACGGTAAACAGGTTAGTACGACAGCTTCAGATAACTGTACACAATGACAATAGGTGAAAGGTCAGTACAGAGATCTTTTATATCTCAAACACTGTGTGATGCTCTTGACTCTGAGCGTGCGCTCACACTAGGCAATCTGTGCCGTACCCAAGCATGTTTGACACAATACGAGTTTGTACAGTACCTGTAGTAGTAGTAGTACTAATAGCGCTTCCGACTGTGTGCCCACATTTCCACTGTACAGGACAACTAAGTCTCTATAGAACATTAGAAGTTTTGAGAAGTGGTACGACGTACGGTGTAGTATGATTCGCCATTCTGTGCTGTCTGGTTCTGGCCTGATTGGAAAAGGTAGTTTGCACGGTACAGTTGCTCATGAGCCTAAGCACAGGTATGACATGATGCTTAAAACTCATCTCCTGCTGTCTCTGCATGAGAGTAGCACAATTAACTGGAAAATGACCCCTTATATTATCAGAAATCCAGCACACGCCCATATCTGACCAAAACAGAATCAATAAAGCTCCATGTGACGGATTACTACATGGTCTCCTCGGGTTACATATTAGTCAACACCAGTTTATACTTTTCATTCTTATTTATTTTGTTCATTTCTTGAAGCATTTTGCTTGTTTTAGCTCATTTAAAAAAAAAAATAATTTTGTTGATTTCTGCAGCCTATTTGATCTGGCTTGTTCATTTATTTAATTATTTTATTCATTTGGTTTATTTTTTGTTCATTTTCTTGACAATTTTATTTTGTTCATTGTTTTGTTTTTTTTTTTAAATTAATTTCTTAGTTTTGTGAATGTATTCATTTTGGTTTGGCCTAAGCTGTAAAAATCTTTTTTTTCATTACTTTGCTCATTTTCTTAAGTTTTTGTTCATATTTGACTTTTTTTTTTCTTTTATTCATTATTATTTTAATCTACTTTGTTTTATTGAGGGTTTTGTTCATTTTGTAGATTATGTGCATCAGTTTTGTCTTAATCTTAGTTCATTTTTTCTTTTTTTTTGTTGATTTACTCTCCATTTTGTTCATTTTGATTCATTATAATATTACTTCCATTCCTGGACAATGCCACAGGTGCCATTGCAGAGCTCCTAAAGAGCCACATGTGGCCATAGAGCCACAGGTTGCACACCCCTGGTCTAGCACTTATATGGAGTGAGGCACCCCGAAAACTCTTCTGCCTCAGTCTTTAAGGGTTAACCTATAAATGTAATGTAGAAATCTGACTGACTCGTCCAGGTTCTCCGGTGTTCCCCAGCAACGCTCAGGGTTGATGTCTCCATGCCCCACGTGCTGCAGACTGCCCTTCACAGGGGTGGATATGTAGGCAGTAGAGGATGAGGGGTTTGGGGCAGCGTTGGAAGCGGGAGCAGCAGGGGCGCCGGGGGGAACAATCGGCACAATGAGACTCGCGGGAAACCAGCCTACGGTCAGAGTCCGCTGGTTCTGACCTCGCCACTCAGAAAGTTCCAGACTGGAAAAAAAACACAGATTTACTGGTCATTAATGAACATTAGGAACAAAAGAAAAAGTTTGGAAATGGTTTCAGATTGTTATAGGCCCCTATATTCTGCCTGGTGCAGTGTTGTAAAGTGGAAAGCCCCTAGGGTGCAACCGCAGTGGGACACAGTGACGGGTGGCGCATTACCATCTTCCGCTCCAAAACACAGTTGCATCAGTGATCAACAAAAACCTGGTCTTTGGTGTAAAAAATAGACCATTGACTGGTATCTCAGAGGAGCTGAACAAGTGTACATACTGCAACAATTATACTTAATATGATGGATATACAATATGCGTGATTCCTTTTAACATCATGGGTTGTGTGCATTTCTGCATATTTAAAAATAAATAGGCTATTAGTAAGAAGACGAGAGAACTATAGAAACGTAAAAGCATGTTTCAATATGTTTAATGTGATCATTTGAACCATCCCGACATTTATCCTTAATTTCACACAGTACATGGAACCTGGATGTCATATTTAAAGGTGATGATGGAGACAGAATTACTTCATGCTGATGAGTACTAAAGGGAATGGCATGCATAACTCTGATTGGTTTGTTGTATATTATTCAAAAATGCTCACAATTACAATTTGTTCAGACCATGCACTCGAGGCATGGTGCATTCTCAACCTGACGAGATAATGAGCCCTCCCTGGCCACACAACCCCCACCCTCCCAATGCGCTTTAGACTTTGTACCTTAGACATACAAAATAGGACCTTTTGTGTTTTATTTGTTCTGGCTACAGCAGTAAAAGTGCTTGTGCAGACTAAACAGAAGGTGATACAATGGCGAGATGTGAACATAACCGTAAGGGGGTGCCAAGATAACCATGACCTGAAAAACTCACAAATTGTACTGTACATGTAGCTATATGCTGCTTGTATAAGGCATTGCTCTATTATGTCATTAAATGATCTCAAAATATACAAAACACACATTTTTAGACATGTTTAAAGAATTGTAGAACAACAAACCTGGTGTCAAACGAGCCTGTGGAACCTGTAAAATACTGATATTGACCCTCATTTCATTTACCAAAGAAAATGTTTAATTTCCTCTTTTCTATTTTGACATAATAGACAAAGTGTGACTTTCACAAATGTGGTTAAATGCTATAAAAGTCACAATGTACGTCGACGATGCAGAGTGTTTGATTACATATTTCACGTAGTTTCAAGTTTTCATTCTTCTTCACTTTTGGTGTTTGACAGTAGTGGAAAAGTGCAATTTATCTCCGCCGCTGACCCGAACATTTAGGTCTGTTTCTACAAAACCGGTCCGAGTCCAGGGCAACTAGTGTTGGACCACTGTGAACCGGACTCTGACAGTTGTAAACTGTAAGAGGTTCTGGTTCTGTGGGTCCAGAATGCTTTAAACGCACCCTGATCACTGTTGGCTGACTTTTAACTTAACCTGACACTATAATTAAATAGATGATACAAAAATACTGACAAGATTTTATTTATTTATTTCACCATCATCCACAGCACTGCGTCTATGTCTAACCGGTGCAGTTTAACCTCAGTCTGGGTCAGTGAGACCAGTGTCCTGCTCACATTTTTTTTTACCTGTACATGATTAATCCAACAATTACATGCATTGTAGGTCTATATTTACAGTATATGGCACTTGCATCAGTAAGTTCAATTGGAGTTCAGTTTAGTGAGTTTATTTCATGTCACCTTCAGGTTAGTTGGTTCATTTGGATGTTTTCTATGAGATATTTTCTGTTTCATGGGTCTCTTCTTGGTCATATTCTGCATCTCCATGTTCTTAAAAGAGGGGCAGGTGCAGAATAATTAGGGACGTAACCTGCAAACAACAATTGTTTTCAGCCGCTTGATTTATCGATGCTGAACGTTTCATACACCGAAATTGGTGGGATGTGACTTTTTTATTGTTCAATGGTTTTGACACCTGAATCTGCACTGGATTCCACGCTTGTTTTACAAATGAGGGCCACTGTACAAGTTATGCATGCTGCTTTCTTTTGAAAATCCAACTCCCATGTATTCTTAAGGAGCTGCTAGTAGTGATACAACGAACACCGTACAGGCCACAAAGGTACATGTACGTGACCTGTACGTCCTCAGATTCAAAGCGGAATGCAGTGAGAGCACGGTGGGTGAAACCTCTGCTTCATCTCAACAAAGACCCTCTGTGTCTTCACCCCCCACCCGCCCTCTCACCTACCTGTGGTCGATAACGGCCACCATGTCGTTGGCAGTGAGGACTAGTTTCCTGGGTTCTGTGAAGTCTCTGGTGGCTTGGACCTCCAGCGGTTTAGCCTGAGGAGACAAGAAGGAATATAGTGAATAGACAAACGGGAGTATTTTCATAGTATCTGAAGTAGAGCTGGGTGGTAAATTCATAGTGATCATGATAAGTGTTTAATGATTATGATTTAGGGAGATAAACATTTGTCTTTTGTCTCTATAACAAGACGCCAGATTTGCATTTGATTTATTTCGATGCAGTGTCATAAAATCCATCATAGTAAGAACCAATCATAAAATCAGTCCTTCATGATGCCTTCATCTTTTTTTTGGTCGTCGACATTATTTTTGTCGTCTTCATCCATTTTGTTACCAAGCCAATTTAATGGGTTTTTTTTGCATCTTTTACAGTTTTTTTCCCCCATTTTCCATTAATTTTGTCTTTTTTTGCATCTCTCTCATCTTCATCCTTCGTCACTACATCAACTTAATGTTTTTGCATCTTTTACATAGATTTTGTTGTCATTTTATTCTTTTGTTTGCTTTTATCAGTTTATTTTTTGTCTTTGATGCCATTGTCTATTTGCATATTATACAGGGCTTTTTGTCATTCTCACCATTTTTGTGTCTTTTACATTGTTGTGCATCGGTTTTATATATCGAGTTGTTTTTGTGCTTTTGAGTCTTTACGTCGATTTGATTTTTGTGCATCTTTTATATTGTTTTGCACATTTTTTGTGTCTTTTACTTTGTGTTTGTCTTCTGGTAAGTTTTACTAATAAATTAAAATCACAAATAACTCTGTTTTTTCACCTTTCACTCAGGATCAACACTCTGTCTTTAAACTTGAATGAAATGATAATTTGACATGGAATAACTCCTGATATGACTTATCATGAGGTCCTTTTTTTGCTCTCATCACCCAGCTGAAGGTGTTTCTGCACAGACCTCTGCCACCAGCGTAGTGAGCTGAGTGAAGTTGGGTCGGTCTGTAGGATAACAGCACCAGCACTTCCTCATGACGGCGTACAGCTCCTGAGGACAGTCGGGCGGTTTCTCCAAGCGCTCGCCTTCTCGTTCCACACGCCACAGGATCTGCGTCAGAGAGAGTAAATACTAACCCGCTGAGTCACGCGTCATAAAAACAAACAGCGTGAGGGTGGGGAGGCACATTCCACATGTGAAAGCGACCACGCCAACTGGCACGGCGCGAAGCGTTCACACCGTGTTGACAAGCGTGTACCTGTCTGCCTGACAGACCGAACCACGGCTCCTCGCAGTAGGTGAACATCTCCCACATGGTGACGCCGAACATCCACACGTCTGACGCGTGAGAGAAGGAGCCCACACGGAGGCTCTCTGGAGCGCACCTAACGAAAACCGAGAGAGACGGAGAATCGTTCGATGTCGCGCTGCTATTTCTGCAGCGTGCACACAGTTGCCACTTCAAAATCCTGCACATTCTGACTGGATTTCACCAAAAAAGCCCCCCTTCCCGTCAGTGCTCACCATGCAAAAGGAATCCGTCTATGTGCTGACATGACATAATGATCTGTCTCTTGGGTCAGGCCCCTCATCAGGCCGAAGTCCCCGATCTTCACCATCTCCCTGGCGGCCAGCAGGATGTTTCTGGCAGCCAGGTCCCTGTGGATGAACCGGCGGCTTTCCAGATACTCCATACCGGCCGCGATCTGCGTCGCGAACAACCAGAGACGCATCAGAGGATACTCGAACTGACGGGAACGCAGCGTGTCGTACAGCGAGCCCAGCACGGCCAGCTCTGTTACCTGGAGGGAGGGGAGACGGGTCGCCGTGAGGCTACAGCTTAAAATGTCACCGTCTTGGATCTGAGCTGGGCCATAAATCTATAATCATCCTCAGCGATATTTTATATTGTCAATGCTGATCAATTATTCTGCTAAACATATTTTTAAAAAAGATAAAAGCACAGATTTTGTTCATTTGATTTATTTTAATTAAAATGAGTCAAATGAACAAAGTTAATAGTGAAAAAAAAGAAATGAGCCATTTCCCCCCCCCGCCCCATCTTTGTGTTTTTGGCTTTTAAGGTTTTTTGATCTTTTTTGTCCTTTATGTCAAATTTCTTTACATTATTTTGTAAATAACATAAATTTGTACATTTTTTGGCCTTCTGTGCCATTTCCATGCTTTTGCATCTTTTATGTCCAACTTTCTGCCTTTTTTTCATCTTTGATATTGTTTTTGTCTTTTTGCATTTATACATCAGTTTGCATCTTTTTTGTCTTATTAAAAAGAAAAAGAGTAAATAAGTTAAATCAAATCAAATAAAAATACTTTTTTGTCTTGTGTTGTTGCATTTTTCATACCGATTTTAATCTTTAATATTGTTTTTGTCTTGTGCATCTTTTATTAATTTTCATGTTTTTGAATCTTTTATGTCATTTTTATCTTTTTGAGTCTCGTGTTATTTTTGGCTTTTTGTATCTCATGTTATTTTCATCTTTTATTAATTTAGTCTTTTTGGATCTTTTACATAATTTGTCTTTTTGATTCTCATTTTTGTCTTTTTGCATCTTAATTCATTTTTGTCATTGTGTTTTTGAATGATTTCTGCCATACTTAATTTTTTTTTTAAATTTACATTTATTCAGCATTTTTCTCAGAAATTAAAACCAGAAATCATTTTAAAACTTCTTCCAATTTCACCTGGGATCAAAAGTCAGCCTTGAATAAAATCATGACTCAACATCTATCACAACAATTATTGATACTGACCGATATTAGCTTTTTTGATCGTGTTGCCCAGGTCTACGTGGAATACACTTACTGTAAATCTGACACATTTCCAAACATCTCACCATCTTCAGAGGCTGTGTGAGCACCACTCCATACAGTCGGATGATGTTGGGGTGGTCTAGCGACTGCATGGTGGTCACTTCTTGTAGGAAGTCGGTCAGAGTTTCCGTCTGCCTTGACATGCTGCTCTTAAGGGATTTCACTGCTACAGGCAACTGAGGAGAGACAGAGGCAAGTCATCACAATACAAATGTTTAACTTGTCCACGTCATGGAGCTATTTAGAGGATGCCTCAAGTCAAAACCCCAAAATTTAACAGCAGGAGTGCCACAGGGATCTGTACTCGGACCACTGTTAGTCATGATTTACATTATTTATGAGTAGATTTCCTATTTTGCACCTGACTAGATCAATTTCATGACCATCTTGAGTAGCAGTAAGTTGTTTAAAATGAGCAGCACAGTCATCAGTGAAATCCACAAAGCTACTGGACCGTTTTCTAAAAAAAGGATGCAACCGCAGGAAAAATGGTGGCAAAATTCAGGTGGAAATTAAATTATTTTTTTATTATATTTCTTTTTTTCATATTCCAAATACTGTTCCAGTCTTGTCCTATGATCTTTCAGGTACGCTGGATTTCAGTGACCAACCCAGGACTGCGTTATGTTGCCGTTTCCTCAACAAGGTCACAAGTAAGACGTCCTTCAAAAGTGACATGATGTCACGACATCATGTCACTTTTAAGTCTAAAGCTGGATTTGAACCAGCTTTAGAGTTAAACAGAAACCCCACCGTTTAATATTATCAGTAGCAGAAATGGGTAGTACTGCAGTACATTTACTCCATTACGCTGAGATTGGTTGTTTTGCAGAATACTTGTTCCTCTTACTCAGTCACATTTTTCCACACCTCAGTGAGTAGAAGTCATTTTTACACAGTCTTTATTTGATCCAAATGATGTAGAACAGCATTTATATGATGCACCGCCCTGGTGTCGACCCGAAATAGTGGAAGGCAACACAAAAAAAATAAAAATAATCAGTTAAATTAGCAAAATGAACAAACTAGGCAACAGAATGAGCAAAAATGAACAAAAACCATCAAATAAATAAACAAAAACAAACAAAAGCCACAAAATAAGCAACAAAATAAGGGATAAATCTTGCAATAAGTAAAGTCGGATCATGCTATGAAGATTTTTTTTCTCTCTGACAGTAAACAGTGTTTAACATCATGTATTTTTACAGACACTGCTTCTGGATCTGACACTGTATTAATAACATTTAATGTGATCTATACATTGGTTTTACCTGTAGATAATACATTCTGTATTGTTAAGGTACTCACTACTTGGGGACTTCTACTTGAACCAGCCCATTACATGTACGGTATAATTTCTATTTAGTCTGCCTACAACTGATTATTAATTGTAATTCTTTGTATGACAGAAATTTTATTCCAGTTTTGAAAAAGTAAGCCAAGTATCTATACAAGGAGCTGTGGTTCTTTCAACTCCTCACCACTCTGCCGGTCGGCGTGTGCCACTCTCCTCTCTTCACCACCCCAAACGACCCGGATCCCAGCTTCTCCCCCAGGACCAGCTCCGTGTCCTGGATCAGACAGGGCAAGGCGCGGCCGCTGCCCTCCTGGTTCTGGGCTGGGTGTCCTCCAGCGTCTGCTCCATCTGGACCTCGACTGCTCACCACCTGAGACCGCCAATACATTTATGCAGCTTCATGTATAGATGTGACATTAACAAGGTTTTTAGTAATCACAGTAGGAGTGAAATACCTTCAGCCACGACCGTGCACGTGAATTCAATTTGGAGCGTTTCAGAGCGTCCCATAGTCTTCTTTGTGCTGGCGGATGAGAAGAATGGATGCGAGAAAAATCAACATGTTTTTAAAGAAGCACAACATAGGATTTCCACCTTAGAATTATGTTTTTTGATGGTACATTAGCCTTTGACCTGGCAAAAGTCCCTCTGATACACTGGAAAATCTACAACTGGTACGTGTTACGGCATGAATCCAGTTCAAGGGGCAATGACGGGGGCTGTTCAGTGAGGCCAATGTGGAAGTAACTTTAAGTTGTAATTCCACCGCTTGGCCGCTGGGGAACCGATCGTCCGGCTCCAAGAAGCTTTTTTCCACATAGAGATACATCTGATTCTATCTGAAAATACTAAGCAAATAAATATTTTTCATGGGTCATCATGGTGTCAAATGTTAATTTGGATCCTTTAATAAGTAACATGGTGGTCCATCTTTAACTCATCAGTAAGTTAGTGTCTAATATTGGCTTCCCATGAGTCCCCTGCCATGAACATTTCATAAGCTCGCTGACGTTCGTCCAAATATGGTTACATCCTGTTTTTGGCTCCAATATGTCATCCAGGAAGTGACAACCCGATTGGCCTCAAAACGGCCCTTCAGAAACGAATGGGTGACGTCACGGTCACTTTGTCCAGTTATATATACAGTCTATGATCCCGTTATCCAATCACAAAGCACTATGTGTGGGCTGGGTCGATTTGAGTATGAGTTAGCTAGCATATGGGGCTTTTCCACTAGCACCTACTTGGCTTTACCTGACTCAACACTACGTACTAGGTTTTTGGGGTTGTCCATTAGCTCATTGCACCTGGTAGCAGGGTTCAGAGTGATCTGAGTTGAGCATAAAATGTGAAGTCAACAGACTAAGCCACTGATCGGCCATGGAGTAACGTCAATGGAAGCGTCTTGAGAGCGACTGAAGAATCAAACCCGCCATTATTAAAACCTGGCAACAACGACCATTTATTTTTAGGATAGCTATACAAGGAAAACGGTTACATCCAAAACAACACCATGGGCCAACGATGAGGTGCAGATATTTCTGTGCTTGGTGGCTGATGAAAGAATCCAGAGGGAGCTGAACAGTCCCAGAATGAGAACCGTCATGGAAAACAAACCAAACAGAGCAGAGTAAAGTATAGTCAAGTTGAGTAAAGGCCAGTACTGTAGTGCCAAAACTGTGTAATGAAAAAGCTGCAATAGTTAATAACACAGCGATATATGACATGTTCACCCTCACTATATGGCTAAAAATATATGTAGGTCAAAGTACAATCATTTCATATTCTACTGCTCTTCAAGGACAAGGTCATTTGATGAGTGAGAGTTGTCTTGGAGTCTAGTCTGTCACACATTAGCTCTAGCTACAGTAGTTTTGATACTATAGGTCAAAATAGGCTTTTATTCTTATTCTTACTATTAATTCTGTGACTTAATTAATCTACAAATTGGGTGGTGGTTGCCATAGTAACCCCACCCCTGTGCCAAGTTTGATTAGTTTGGGTCCAAGGACTCTGGAGATACAGAGCCAAACATTTGGATGGACATAAAGTCCGTGTCTCTATATGTAGTAACTCTAGTACAATAGATCAGAATGGATTTTTACAAATATTAAAGCTGTTTTTTTCTTGATGCTTTTAACAGTAAGCAGTGTTTTACATCATGTATTTTTACATGTAGATCTGTCACTGGATTAATGATAATGTGCAGTTTTCACCGTTTCTACTTGTAGATTAAAAAACCTGCTAGAAAACAATATATGAGGCTGAAATAAAGGGCATGAAGTTACTCACTACTTGAGTAGTTTTTTTATGAGATACTTTTTTTTTACCCTTACTCAAGTACTTATTTCGGAGTGCTTTTACTTCTCCTTGACTCATTATAATAATAATGCAACAATACTTTCACCTGAGTACTGTTTCTGAGTACAAGCTTTTTGTTTAATCCCTCTTATTTTATTCCCATTTAGGTTTCAATATTTCCTGTGCTTTGCCTTTTTTACTTCTTCTTCTAATTAACCGCTAGATGTGCTGTGAATGTTTTTGAGGGAAAACAAGTTTTTCTGCATCATCACTGCTTTGTAAATCCCCTCAAGCTAAAATAATAACACATCTGAATGCAGAAGAAAAAGTTAAATGGCTTGTGATTCTGTTTCAACCCCTCCTCAGCTCCTCACCGTCAGATTACCACAGTGGGTGGTATGGGAGTGAATTTACACCCTGTCCTGTGAATCATCAAGTGCTTGAGTAGTAGAGGAAAACAACAAAACAGTAGCTTTTTGGTCCAGGACTAATTGAAGCCTTCAGTGTTTACACAGGAAGTGGTCTCCGTCAGGAACAAAGGCCTATTGTCCTCAGATCAGAGCCCGCTCACCAGGTTTGCTGATGCCGATCTGCTCCAGGTCGGACTCCTTGACATAGCTGAAGTGCTCGATGCGGGTGATGTTGAGGCCATCTCTGACACGGAGGTAGAACTTCTCCAACTGGACCTCGGCCAGGAGGTGGTACAGCCACTGAGTGTCCTGGTCCATCAGCATGACCCGGCCCGCCCGCCGCTGACCTGCCTGTACAGAGGTTAAAGATGAGAACACAGCGATGTCTAGTGCATGATTTCAACTTATGTTTTGTGTTATTTGCCTTGTAAAAGGTAACTGCATTAGGGAAAATGTGCTGACGTATGTCTCAGATCCATCACATTGAATGTTTTACCATTATACTGAGGAGACCTGAGGTAAAACTCTGAGCCGCGAAACCAAAACAGAGCTCTTCGAATCCTGCCACATCTCATTAAAAAGCTCCACTACAGGCTTGTTCCCACGGAAACCAAACACAACCACTGTGGGTGCAATGAAGGAGGGGGCCGGTTCATCTTTTTTAGCTTAATACCAGCTTATACAGAAAATCTGAGGAGCGACCTGAACAGGGCTGTGCATGAGAGATGCCCTTGAAATTTGACAGATTTGGAGTCTTTACAAGGAAGACAAATATTACTGCACTCTCAGCCTCTTTGTGACTTTTCAAACTCATGTAGAGGGTGGAGTTTGAGCATTACACACTGGAAATAAAAAGCCATTAAACATGTTCTTTTCCTCAGAGGCAGGAAGAAATGCTTCTCATTTTGAGTCATCATGTAAAAAACACTGGAAACATTAGCTTGCCGGTGGATTAGACACAGTGGTTCAACCGGATCCTGTTCACAGTGTTGACACATAAGCTGATTTCTTTACAGTGAACTGATGGTGTTGTCATTTTCACTTCCAAATCAACTGGTCTGTCTGTGTTTCTTCTGTATCTGCACAGGTATAATAGAATCAGTTACCTTTACTTTAGTGCTCTTTTTCCATTTCATTCATTTTCTACATGATCAGTTTTTATAACATGGGGCTTTGAAACATTTTAAATCACCAAAGCAGTCAGACAGTAGATTTTAAAATCTGCGACGTCACCCACAGTGCACAGTCTGAGCAGCCAGTGGATGAGTGGGAAGGTATGTATGTGTGTGTGTTGTGGTGTCGGGCGCTGCATAACGGAAACAATGTGTATTATTCCACAGGGAATGAACGCACCAGTGTGCCATACACACAGTGGAATGCTAGCTAGCATATTAGCTAGGTTTTAAAATAGAAATCAAGTGGACCTATTGTGTTTCACTGTAGCCAGAGCCCACATGTGTTACATTGACATGGATTTAATGGGAATATAGAATCTTTTTAAAATGTTGGTGTTTTTTATTCCAGCTGCGTTTTTGCCACTGTTCACATTTACAGCCAATGGGAGCAATCATTTTACGCCAAAAAGGGGCATGGCCTTTGATATGTGATGTAATGCAGGCCTGATAGATCTGCAAATTACCGTACCAAAATTCCAAAAATTATCCATGAAAAGTGAATTATTCTGTATTTACAGTGGCCTTGTTTCAAAATTTAAACCCAGACCACTTTGGGAATGACCCTTAGTCTGTATATGTAACTGGACAAAGTGACCGTGACGTCACCCATTAGTTTCTGAAGGGCCGTTTTGAGGCCAATCAGGTTGTCACTTCCTGGACGGCATTTTGGAGCCAAAAACAGGATGTAACCATATTTTGACAAACAATAGCAGGGGATCCAAATAAAACGTTTGAGACCATGATGACGCATGAAAAAATGTATTCACTTAGTATTTTCAGATAGAATCACATTCATCGATGGGAAAAAAGTTTCTCGGAGCCAAACAATCAGTTCCCCAGTGGCCAAGTGGTGGTATTACAACTTAAAGTTACTTCCGCATTGGCCTCACGGAACAGCACCGGTCGTTGCCCCCGGAATGACCTGAATTTCAACCAATCAGAGCCTTTTCTGATGAAAAGTGGGCGGATACAAGACCTCAGTAAAGTCAGAGTTAAAGAAGAGACAAATCAACACATTATATTTTGTCAACATCATTACAAACGTCTTCAATAGAAACATGTGAGCCACACAGATGTAACTTTAGTTGGTGTGTAACCTGTTGCTCCGTGTGTTTTGTCTTGTGTTGTTCTGCCATAAATCGCTCTTATCAGCATGGACTGAACCCTGCGAGTCAAAGAAGGCCGTCTACATTCCCCCGTCAGTCAGGGAAAATGATTCTCATCTCAATGACAACTCGTTATGTAACCGCACAGTCTGTTCAATCACACTGTGTTTCAAAAGCAAGTACGAACCTGAACTTGTGTTAATTTCCAGGAGAAACTCCCAATTAAAACTGAAATGAAAATTACGGAGCAGGACAGGTTTGAAACTCCAACCCTGGGGAACGAGGGCAGAGGTTTTATGTGAGGGAGCGTTTCTCGTCAGACATCTCTGGAAATGTTCTCCATCAAGGGAACATCAAGTCTCTAATAGGAACAAAAATGACCCCAATTAGGAACCAAATTAAAAACAAAAAGAACAGGAATGAAATAATCAATGAAATATACATAACGTGAACAAAATGAAGAAAAAAAAATCATAAAATAATTGAATAAATGACTAAAATAAGAAGCAAAATTATCAAAAACTGGACAAAATAAAAAGACGAAACCAAAACATAATAAAGAAATTGTAAATAAACAAAATAATCAACAAAATGAAAAAAATAAATAACGCAAACAAGAAATTTAAACAAAATGAATAACATAATGAACAACATGAAGAAAAACTGAATTATTAAAGAATGAACAGAATAAACAGCAAATGTAACAAAACAGGAACAAAAAATATTCATGAAAATGTACAAAATGAGCACAAAATGGACACAGAAAGAACCAAGTAATTTTTTAAAAAATGAGCAAAAAAAAGACTAAAAAAGGAACAAAATAATTAAAATAATAATGATAATAGTACAAATAAAAGAACTTTAACAAAATGAATGAAAAATAAGCAACAGAATGAGCAAAAAAGAATCAAAATAATGCACAAAAGGATGTTAAATGAACAAAAATGGGAGAAAAATTAAGACAAGATAATCAAGAAAATTAAAAAAAGACCATAAACCAGAAATTGATCATAAAATAACAAACAAAATAAGCACCAAATGAACAGAAACAGAGTAAACAACAACATAGAGCAGAAACTGACTAAAATGACTCAAATACAGTTGTAAATTGATGATAAAAACAAACAAAATAAGCAACATGATAAACAACACAAAAATAAATACTGAACAATATAAACCAGAAACTAAAAACGGACAAAATATATAAGAAAATAAAAAAATAAGGAAAAAAATAAAAAAAATGGACGAGTTAATCCAGGAACTGAATAAAAATGAACAGCATAATCCCAACATGAAAACAACCACCACTAAAGTGGAAATAATTGAAAATATATTTTTTTTAAATCCGCACAATAGAGAAAAAAAATTAACCAAAAACGAACCAAAATGTCCTATTTCTGCAAAGTAGGGACTGGGATCCTGTAAATGTACAGATAACTAGTGGGGCGACACAGGTAAACACACAGCCGTGTGTTCATGGCCTTTATTTACAGACTGATGAATCTTTAACTCCCTCAGCTACTGAAAATCCTCGTCTCGGTCTGATGGCATGTGTGAGCCACTGTCCAACTATTTCTGGTAAAACTGACCTTTTATCCTCGTTTATCTGCAGATTCAAACGGCCTCTTTGTCGCGGTTTGTTCACTCCCATGCCGTCCACCCCCTCCGGCGGAAAACAAACCCGGGTCAACCCACAGGTGGACGCGTACGGTCGCCAATCAGGCTCATTTACAGAAAGAAACAGCATCGAGTCAGTCATGTGGATTCAGACACAGCTAATGATGTTAAATGGCAACAAAGGACACGATGCACGCTGAAACTGAAAACCAATCACATGTGTGTTAGTGGTTTAAACGTCCGGTAGTGGAGGTTTTAGGAGGAGCTAATTGACTTTTGTAATACATTTTTTATGTTTTCAGTGTGTAGGTATTTGAGACCTACAGTAATCCACCCGTTTGCATCCGCATTTTGAATCTATTCATACAAATCTGAATGAGGAAACTCAAAATTATAAAACTGGAAATACTGCCAAAAAGTCAGTGTCTGCTTCTCAGATGGCAAGGAAAGATGCTTAGAGAGATTTATTTGCAAAAATCTACCTCACTGAGGACTGTTTGAGCCACTTCTGAGGGGGATCCTGACTTTACACTGTATTTACTACACAAAGTCCACATGGTAATATCCTTTACACAATGATGTTGGTTTTTAATGCAGTCCAAGGGGCAACAACCAGGGCTGTTCAGTGAGGCCAATGCGGAAGTAAGTTTAAGTTGTAATCCCACCGCTTGGCCACTGGGGAACCGATCGTCCGGCTCCAAGAAGCTTTTTTCCCCATAGATACATGTGATTCTATCTGAAAATACTAAGCAAATACATTTTTTTTTCATGTGTCATCATGGTCTCAAACGTTTTAGTTGGACCTTCTAATAGGTAACATGATGGCCCATCTTTAACTTGTTGCTCCGTTATTAAGATATTAAAGCAAATAGTCCAACAAATCACTGCCGTGCTGGGGTTTGATTGACATGTCGCTATAGTAACAGCTCACTAGTGAAATTGGACCGATTCGGACCTTCATATCTTCTATTTATTCAATATGTTCATAGTTATACATGACATACACTTGACTGCGGCTGTGGGTAAGTGTTTACACGAACAACATCGTAACATAACTTTGTTTGACACTGTGTGGTGAAGTTTTAATGCATCAGTAAGCTAGTGGCTAATATTAGCTTCCCATGAGTCCCCCGGCCTGAACGTTTCATAAGCCCTGCTGCCGTTTGTCCAAATATGGTCACATCCTGTTTTTGGCTCAGGTTGTCCTGAAGTGACAACCTGATTGGCATCAAAACGGCCCTTCAGAAACTAACGGGTGACGTCACGATCACTTTGTCCAGTTATATATGTCCAGATTATGATGCAGTCCCACCTGAGGGATCAAAGGTCATGGGCATTCAGCATTGGTTTTTGGTCTTGCAACTTACTTCCAGATATTTATCCGAATTCTCTTGATCGTTTGATGATACTATGGACTGTAAATAGTTCCTAAATTCAGTGTGTTAATATGCTCCTGCTACTGTCCGGTGTCTGCTGCATCAAATTTCACTGTAGAGAAATGTAATGACGATAAACAACGTATCTATCTACGTTTGGAAACATTTTAAGGATTCATTTGTGAACCTCTGTGGAACGACAACGCCTGCAATCCACTGTGTGAGCCTTAAAGAAGGCTCCGCCCACACAGGTAGACGTCGGCCAATCACCTCACCGGTGTAATACGTCTTTAAATGGACTGTAATTAGGTGACATCACGAACCAAAGTCCAGTTTATTTACATTATGGAGCATATTTCACACACAAAGACACTCAAATGTGTTTCTACATGGTTGAAGTAAATAGAACATTCAGAAGAAAATATAAAGTGAGTGATGAAGTCCTCAAGCGATAAAATATGTTGTTTATTATTGACAGATGTATGACATTCTAACAGGCTATTTATCTACAAGTGATAACACTGTAAAAAGGTCATAATAACTGTCATCAACACAGTGTCAGTGACATATTAAACACAATTTACTGTCATACAAAACAAAATAGACTTGATAATGTGCTCAAAATGTCCTTAGTGCAATTTCCTCATTTTGTTCACTTTAGCTCATTTTGTGGTTTAATTCTCACTTTATTTGATTATTTCATTCATGATCACGTGTCTTGTTGCTTATTTCATTACTCGTTTGGTTCATTTGGTTGCTCACTGTTCTTTTCTGTTACTTTATTTGATTATTTTTTTCATTTTTGTCAATATACCAGTTGTTTTTGCTCATGTTTGTTGCTAATGTCCATTTGTTTCCCCTGCTAATTGACATTTTGTTGCTAATGTTGTTGATTTTCTGTTCATTATTGATTATTCTGTTCATTTTTGTTCATTATTTGATTAATTTTGGTCACGTGGGTTCATTTCATTGCTCAGTATGTTTGTTTCGTTCATTTACTGAATCATTTATTTTAAATCAACTTGATCATTTTTGTTTACTTTTGTTCATTTTGTTGCTCATTTCTTTTATTTGTGTTCATTTGCTGCTTTTTTCATTCACTTTTGGCATGTTTATGTATTGTTAGTTTACTGCCTTATTTTTGTTTGTTTTCATAAATTTGGTTATGAATTTTGTTTTTGTTCATTCATTTGATTATTTTCACTCCTTTTGTTGCTTAGTTTATTTATTTTGTTGATTTACCTCATTATCTACTTTATTCCTTGTTCATTTTTGATCATCTCCTTTTTTTGCTCATTTAACAACTGTTTTTGCTCATTTTGTTGCTAAGTTTGTTTATTTTGTTAATTTACTCAATTATTTAGTTTATTATGTTCATTTCTGTTAAGTGGTTGGATAATATATGTTCATCTACTTGATCATTTTGTTTACTGTGTTCATTTTTTTGCTTATTTTTGTTAATTTTCTTGTTTAATTTTGTTGCCATTTCATTAGTTTTTGTTATGTTTATTTTTGCTGTTAAGTTATTGGCTCATTTTTGTTTGTTTTCATAAATTTGGTTACAATTTATGTATTAAATTTTATTTGTTTTTGTTCATTTACTTGATGATTTTTGTTTGTTTTTGCTCATATTGTTCATTTACTCGATTGTTTAGTCCATTTTTGATCATTATGTTAATTTCTGTTAATTTATTGGATCATTTTTGTTTACTTTCTCTCATATTGTTCATTTACTCGATTGTTTAGTCCATTTTTGATTATTATGTTAATTTCTGTTAACTTATTGGATCACTTTTGTTCATTTACTTGATGATTTTTGTTTACTTTTGCTCATTTTGTTCATTTACTCGATTGTTTAGTTAATTTTTGATAATCATGTTAATTTCTGTTAACTTATTGTATAGTTTTTGTTCATATATTTGCTTTTTTTTAATTTTTTTTTTTTGACTACCTGTCCCCCTCCTCTCTTCCTCGTCAGGGTCGTTTTTTCTTCAACCCACTCAGGACAAACCCCCTCCACTCACCTGCTGTTCGCCCGGATCCTCGTCGCTTTTCTCGGTGACAGGTGATTCAGCCACAAACCACCTCACGCTGATCATCCATGTTGGCGACGAAACCCGAAGCGAACCGACGAGATTTCACCCCCAGACAGAGACCAGTCCACCCGTGTAAAAATCCACCCGTGTCCCAGCTCGCCACGCGCTCCGGTCAGTGTTTTCACATACGTCCGATCTCCAACGCTTCGTTTTTATTTTACCTTAATGTGTCGGTGAGATCCCCCCCACCCACCTACCTCTAGAGCCTACGTCATATGTTACCTGTGCGTGTTTCCAACGTAACTCCGCCCCCTTTCAGTTTCTCCACAGGGCCACGCCCCCTACCTGGCGCCCACACCTGAGCAACACACAGGTACAGAAACAACACACCGGGTTAATTTAAACCCAGGTTTTCAAATTAATAAGGTAATTTCTATTCATCATGAGGTTATTTTTTCTGGATTATGTTTTCATTTTTATAAATTGATTTTCAATCAATCAATGATTGATTGATTGAAATTGATTTTTGTTTATTTTGTTGCTTACTTTTATCATTTTTAGGTCAACTCAGGTCATAATGTTCATTTTTAGTTTAGTTTCCAGATTACACTGTTAATTTTTTTTACATTTCTGTTCATTTTGTTCCTTATTTTATTCAATTTTTTTTTCAATTTCTCGCTTGTTTTTTCATTTTCTGATTAATTTAGTCCGTTTTGCTCATTTTAATTCAGTTTCTGGATGATGTCGTTCATTATTTTGTTCATTTCTGTTAATTTATTGCTTATTTTGTTCTTTTTAAAATCAATTTCTGTTCACTCTGTTGCTTATTTTGTTCATTTTAGTTCATATTTTTCATTTTTAGTTCACTTTCTGGATTATGTTTTCATTTTAAAAAATTGATTTTTGTTTATTTTGTTGCTCACTTTGATCATTTTTAGGTCAATTTAGTTCATAATGTTCATTTTTCGATTAGTTTCCGGATTACATTCATTTTTTTTTTTTACATTTCTGTTCATTTTGTTGCTTATTTTATTCCATTTTGGTTCAATTTCTCACTGGTTTTTTCATTTTCTGATTAATTTAGTCAATTTTTCTCATTTTTATTCAGTTTCTGGATGATATCATTCATTATTTTGTTTATTTCTGTTAATTTATTATTTTGTTCTTTTTAAAATCAATTTCTGATCATTTTGTTGCTTATTTTGTTCATTTTTAGTTCATATTGTTCATTTTTGTTTAGTTTCTGGATTACATTGTTCATTGTTTAAAATTTCCATTCATTTTCTGCTTATTTTGTTAATTTTGTTGGTTACTTTTTCATTTTTATTTAATTACTTGCTTGTTTTGTCATTTTATGATTAATTCTGGCCATTTTGTTAATTTTTATTAAGTGTCTGGATTATCTTTTGTTTCCTTCTGCTAATTTATTGCTTAGTTTGTTCTTTTTTAAAGTGAATTTCTGTTCATTTTGTTGCTTATTTTGTTAATTTTATGATCCATGTAGTTCATATTGTCCTACATGTTTTGTTTCCAGATTACATTGTTCATTTTTTTAGATTTCCATTCATTTCCTCCTTATTTTTCATTTTGTTGCTTATTTTGTTAATTTTATGATAGATTTAGTTAATGTTGTTAGTTTTGTTAACATTTTTAGTTTAGTTTCCGCATTACATCCATTTGTTTTTAAATTTCTGCTCATTTTCTCCTTATTTTGTTCATTTAGCCACCTGTTTTGTTTATATTCTGATTTGGTTTCTTTATTTTGTTCATTTTTATTCAGTTTCTGAATTATATTTCATTACTTTGATTTTCTGTGAATTTACATATTTTTTTAAAATCAATTTCTGTTCATTTTGTTGCTTATTTTGTTAATTTTATGATCAGTTCAGTTTGTTTTTTATTCATTTTTGT
>JAQQAE010003422.1:0-20260 GCA_029823295.1 Pseudamia nigra | reverse complement strand
ACAGCTGTTCAGTCCCAATCCCTTGAGTTCCCTTTGCATTGTGCGTGTGGAAATGCTCTTACTGTATTTGCTTAGTTCAATCCAGGTGGCGGCTTTTCTTTTTTTTTTTTGGCCAGGCAGTGTATTTTGCCCTACAACCTCAACAATGACAAACGTTTTAGAGTAGAGCTTTGCAAGGTCCCATTAACCTAAAACTAGATTTCTCATGATTTCTTTCATTAAAATCCATCTAAGCTGGTATGAAGTGACCCTTAAAACAAAACCTCAGCTGTGAAACTTACATCGTGTGATGACATCTGACAGCTGCTGGTTGATACCCTCTAAACCCGTAGGCAGCATTTGCTCATTTGTTTCCAACACACTTTTATTGAGGTTCTCCAGCAATCTGCTCTCCCTGTGGCCTCGCTTCTCCTGGACAGAAGCAAAGGAAACTTGAGACCTGCTGCACACTGTATGGTGCAAAAACATGATTCTTAGGTGGTTCTTGTTTAAACAGGAAATTACGTACCTCAAATTCTCTGACAAAGTAACGTGTCTCTCCACTGATTATGGGCCTATGGTCCAATAGACGAGACTGGATATCACCCACATCTGCAGGATCAGCACAACTCAATTAAAGTTTGGTTTCAACATTAAAATACACACATTGTATAAATCAGTGACAGTTATGATGATGTTTTAAATCCACTCAGATATTTTACACAAGAAAAAAACAGTACTACCATATATGTTAAAATATTCTATTACAAATGAAATTTCAGCATGAAATATTCGTCTTAGATTTAAGTACGCAAAAGTATTGTCATTAGAGGTGTAAAAAGTTGTCATAACAAAGATGTTTAAATGTATTGACTCTTGAGGCCCGTGAACCCTCACATCTACAATATTAATACTCTAACTAGTACTGAAAATAATAGTAATAGTCTGATTTTTGGAGGCATTTTCTAAATAACTGTGTTGGAAGAGAAACGCACAGATAATGTGGAGGGCACAATACAAATGCGTGCATTGTTGTGTATGCAAACTGTTTCCCCCCCATCATAGACATTTATGCAACTGTGATTTGATTAACTGTGCAGCAATACCTCCAATTAGAATAACAATACATAGGTAGCACCAGAAGTGTAGAATTCAAAACAGTACAATTACCGGAGTATAATTCTTAATGTGTTCACCTCGATATAAAATATTAGTCTATAACACATAAATATTTATTTAATTAAACTCAATTCATAGTATGTATCTTCAATAGTAGAATAGTGAAAAAAAATGCAATGCGTCAGTAATATTTGTGGAGTAACTATCAGGTGAAACATCGAGTGTGTACTTTAGTACAGTACGTGTAAAAGTAGGAAGTTTATCAACACTGGAACAGACGTAACGCAAAAACCCCAGTATGCCGAAAATAACCAGGCTTTGGGTGTTTAAAAAAAAAAAAGAATTTAACTCACCTTTAATAATTTTTTCCATTTTTATAAACTCTACTGCGACGAGGCTTGAAAACGTCAGTTGTTTCCCGTAGTCCTGCTCCCTGGAGCTAAGCTAAACAGTAGCTAACTATGAAAGCTAATGAACTGGTGGCACTTAGAAGAATCCAACGGCGTGTCGATATTTTAGTACGTTGTAGTACAAATAAACTACAGTTTCAAGGAGCTCCAGTGATTGTCTGGCCGCTAATTCTAGTCAGCTGGATCGAAATCAGCTGACTTGACAAGTCAATATTTACTATTACTTCCGGGTTTCGGGTCGTGGACTGAACCAAGTTGCAGACATAGGGGTGTTCCGTTTCGTAAATGAGTACGCCCTTCCTTAAAAACACAGTCCTGAAGTAAATGCTCGATAATACGGTGTTTATACTGATATTTTCATGTGTCTGTTTAAATACGAGTAAGTGTAAGTACAGAAAGAAGTAAAAACAGAGAAGAGTCGAATGTTGATTGGGGTTACTTCTGATTGTGGCCAGCAGGTGTCAGTCTTGCTCCGTGTTGGTTGAAAACTACATTTTGACAGTCAACACTTTCCCACACTACTGTTGAGTTCAAAATAGAATTCTTAAATGTGTCTTTAAACGGGAGCCTGCTTTTTTCCCTCTCCTGCTGTGAATTTAAATTATCTTAAAGTCTCCACTACATTATAGTGTAATATACTATAGAATGTCAACGGTGTAAAAAGTATCCAGACATTAGCCACTATGCTGTGAAAATGCTCCAACACAAGTCAAAGTTCTGCATTCAAAGCATTTCTTTGGCAAAAGTATATGCTATTAGCAAATGTGTAAAAAAAAAAAAAGTTGTCATTTTTGAAGTGGAATGGTGTTTTGGGTTTCATATGACTTCTGGTGCATGACAATAAGCTCAGTTTACTTTATGTACGGTTTGGTTTGATTTAGATCAATACGTCATGTTGTGTCTCTAAAAAGCCAACTTTTATTGAGCTCAGAAAAACAAGCTTTTCTGTTTCATAAGAATGACTTTTCCACCTAATCCAAGAGGATTTTTCACAAGATTATTTAGAAAGAAGGAAAATTTACTCAACTCACAAAAGAACACTTAATCACTCATTTTATTACATTCAGAACCAGCACATGTATTTTAATGCAGTTGTTTGAGGCAGTTTGTTCCATTTGAAAGATGTAAAAATTGAACTTTGCCTAAGGAATTATTACATTAAATTACTTCAGTGATTATGAGTGATGTAGATATTGCAAGGTAACAATGAGTAGGATTTACTTTATTTACTCTTTTTCCAGACAGAAGTAAACCATTGTTAGGTTTAACATCCGTGGAAGAAAATGACAGTCTGAGTTTACTGCATATTTGAGAAACACTGTTCTATGGACATCTGAAGATGAACCTGTAGCAGACTGTTAACATCAGACAATAACCGAGAAACTGAGAAATACTCCAAATGGTATAGTACTAATGTATAATGATGTTTTTCATAGTAAATGTAGTGAAAGGGAGTGCATCTCCTGGCCACACGCTAACACGTACACTAATAGTTCAGTGTATTCCCAGTAATTTGGCTTTCTCAGCTTATGATTTTGAACAGTTTGGGGCTGTTAGCTGGGCTATTTCCAGTTAGCCTAGATTTTTATTGACTTTATTATTATTTTCGTTATTGGGCTGTTTATTGAAGTTAAATAAGTCATATTAGGATAATCTATTAGCTATACAGGCATCATACCTTAGCTTTTCATGCATGTAAGCCTAGACACTTATGACAACAATGATTTTAGTATGAAATGATTTTTAAGTAATGGGAGATTATAATGAGCTGTATTTATCTGAGTCATCAGATTCCCATAATTACCGCAGGATGGCATCAAATCTCTCACTATAATTCTGTAGAATTCAGGGATGACAAATCCCTGGTGAGAAAATTATCTTGGATTAGCAAATGCTTTTATTCCACTTTATGAAATGCAAATATATTGGCATAAATGCATTAATAGCACGGGACTTGAAGAGTAAAGTACATGCAGATTTTTAGTGAAAGTGAGAGGAGGCATTGTTAGGGGCAAACATTGCATATTACTTGTCACAAGTTTGTTTGTGAACCTTAAATTCATTAGGACTGTCATGCTCAGTTAGAAAAAAACCATTAAGGCACCACTTAAGTCCCCCACTGTCCACATTGTTTAGTTAAAGAGTTATTACATGCACCATTAGTTTGATTTTGGCCTATTAAAGAGATTAAATGATTGATCAACAGCCAAGGGATAAAAACGAGCTTCTCACTGCGGCCTGGTTTTAACTCTGACGGGGCATGAGAGGACGCGAACAACATGTCACAACCAGAAAGACCTCACGTCAGCAACGAGCATCCTGGAGATTTGTTTATTCATGACTCTGCAGGGTGAAATTAAAAAGATTAACTCTGAGAGGCTTATAAAGTGCAGCCTGCACAAAAAATATATGCCACATTTTTAAACCATGCTAAGGCACTGATAAGTACATTTTCACCAAACAAAAAACACCTTAAATAATTATGTTATTGTTATTGATTAAATTATGTTATTAGAATTATCATGTTGATATTTGATCTATTTTCACATTGTAAAAAAGAAAAAAATATGCAGATGTATTTTTCACACACGTTTACTGGATTATCATTACATGTATTTGTGATAATTTGCTATGAGTGTCATAATTTATTTTTGGAGAATTATATTTTAATTTGGAGAATTAAATTTGGAGAATTTAATTTGATGAATTTAATTTGGAGAGTTAAATATAATATGCAGTATTTGTGAGATTTTAAAAATACAGTGTTAACAAAGTCATAAATGTACAATTTTCTTTACTTGGCAACAGGAACATAAGCACATAGAACAGATGTCATTAGTGTCTCATTCTGAGAGATAGTGAGTAAAAAGTGAGTTTAAACCTCCATGACTCTAAAACCTTTCCAAAGTTGAGATTTATACAGCATTACAGAATTTGGAGAGCCAAGCCAACATCAACATAATGAGGAAATATCTGTCCTTCTGCATCATTTTCTGCTAGCTGCCTGATGTTCGGCTGCAGCTCTTTGCATGAGAACTGATCGTGAGCTTTCCTGTGTTTTGGTCCCACAGGTCTATTAAATGAATTCTGCTTTTTATTTGACACCCCTGCACAGAACACAGAGCTTTTCCGGGACACAATCCAAACATTTCAGAAAAAGAAGGCCAAATTTAAAGTTGGAAAATCAGAAGTTAGACACTAATCCTGTTATGTATTTTTCAGTTATCATTTTAATTCTGTTTCAATCTTTTCATACATTTTTTCATTATTTACAATTAAATGCTGCCATTTAAATTATTATGCTCCGGAATAATATTTATGTCTATTCCAAATGAGCAACAGTTTTTTGATGGATCCTTTAAATATATGAATAGAAAGTACATTAATTACTGCATTTGTAAAACTGCACATGCTGTTACATTTTGAAGAGGCTCTGTAAATTCCATATCAGCTTATTTGCTTTGTTTCTTTGGTTTTGTGATTAGTCAGAACAAAATAAATAAAATACAACTCAAATAAATGAAATATAAGAACTGACAACAAACCAGTGAACGAATAATGTATTCAAATGTCTATAAATGTAAAAATTATTTTCTATTATGGAACATAATCTGTCTTTCTAACTCGAGTCTCACTCTGCTGCCTGTGCGCTGCAGATATTTTTACTGTGACTAACAATAAAATATTTTTGATCAACAGTTGAAGCTGATGTATCTATTTTTCTTGTCATATAAGATATTTCTCCAGCATGAGTTGTAACACTTCCACATCAGATTCGTAAACAGTCTGTAGGACCAAAGCAGCAGCGTTGGCCCCCCGTGTGTTCATGCTTGCCAGTAGCCAGATGATCTTCTGTAGCACTTCCACAAACGGTGCTTCAGCCGTGCAGTGGGAGGTCTGTGAGTGTGGTTTACCAAACATGCCCACTGGCCCTGTAAACTCGCCCCGGTGACGCTCTTACATTTGTGTCTCTCTGCTCCACAGCCCAACCACACAGCCCCTGTAACAACGATGCTCACATTACCCACTGGGTATAATTATTTTGCATTTCGCTGCTCTTCATTCTCTCTCTATCTCTCTTGTTTTCTCTCTCTCCCTCAGCTTAGCTGGGTCTTGACACTGAGGTCCAGGCGGAGGGGCTGCAGGGCCGCTGCTTTGTGTTCACAACACGCTGAACGCCACTCACTGCACTGCAGCTCCGAACAGGTGGGGGGTTGTGATGGGAAAGGGGAATGGGGAGGGAAGGTGGGGGTGTTACTCAATTGATGCCAAGGCCTCTGGGCTGGAGGGAGGTGGGGGTGGAGGAGGGTTGGTAGGATGGGACCTGCTGCCCAGCAACCCACCTACCTTCCCTCTCTCTGCTCTTTTCTCTCTCTGCATCCAGCTTCTTATTTCATTTACTGTCTGTCTCCTCTCTCTTTCAGTCCTTAGGCTTCAAACAGGCTGTTCGTCCTAGTGCCACCACTCTGTTGTCCCTCAGCTGGAGGCAGGATGCTTCAGAGCTGTCCACCATGGAGACGAGGTGGGAGGTGAGAGCAGAAAATAGATAGAAAAGTAGATGATAAAAAATAAAGAATAAAGTATTACAAGTTGACAAAGACCCAAATAAACATACTTAAGGCCCTTTTGCAGTGGCACTTTACAAGTCAGTGTGCAGCGTGACACTATCCTGCTGTCAGTCTGTTCTAAGGCCTGATGAGAAGGCACAGTGGCGGTACATGGCTCACAGCCTGAAAATCAACATATGTACCCATCATCCTGCACTTTTCAGCAAGGGGAAGATTTTTTTTCTTTTGTAGTAAAATAGAATGAAACCTTGTCAGATGCATTTTATGAGGATGGTGAACTGCCACTTTTCCTCTAAGCTTCAGACCAGCACTCAGGCATTCAGGGACGACTAGAAGAGTGTGTGAACGGGGGGGGGGGGGGACCAGTGTGTCGGCTGGCATTAGTGTTTGCGATGGTCCCCTGCTGCCATTTTGAGGCTTGTTCCAGAGAAACACAGGGACTGCACTGTCATTTCTCCCATGGGGGCTGTCCACTTGTCCTCTTCTGTCCTAGTATGAGGAAGGACCGCCGCTTTCTCCAAGAGGCAGTGTCGAAGTTGACCAAAGGCAACAGGCTGGGGGAGGCTCACAACCTGTTGAGGCAGAGCATCCTGCAAAGTGACCACAATTTAAGTGACAGATGTGGGATGGAGGGAGCGCTGGACAGAGATATGTCTCTGTTTTAAAAAGGAAAGAATGCTTTTTTTCCAGCTGTAGCTTTACAAACACACATAAATGACAAACCACATGCACACACACACACACACACACACACACACACACACACACACACACACCCCCACCCACACACATACACACACACACACACACCCCCACACACACACACATGCTGCAACTTGGGCATGGCAGGAATTGAAACTGAAGTGGAGGGGAAGCATCTACGGGGAGCCACCTGATGGTTTTTGAAGTTTTTCATCAATTTGTGTGTGTATATTGGGTGACATTGGATGTGGGACAGAGAAATGCAAAAAGTAGGAAAAAGGGGGTCTGCCCTAGGGGTCACACACACTCACAATTTTAAACACACACACACACACACAGATTTGTATGGAGACACGCATACACTGAAACACATACAGTTCTCGGGCTGCTGTGGCATGTTTGGAGCAGTGCCTCGTCAGATTAGGGCCATGCTGGCTGTGTTTGATGGCCAACCTGGACAGACAAGGCCTGCCAGGCACAAACTGCTCAGGCACATGATGTCAGGGCAGACTCTCTCTTTCTCTCTCTCTCTCACTCTCTCTCTCTCTCACACACACACAAACACACACATGCACTCATACACAAAAATTATCCTGCGCCAGACCAAAGAGACAGATGACACCCAGCATGAAGCTAAAGCCAAATCTGTAAGCATCCGCTGCGATCCAGCTGGCTAGCCCTAGGGTACCTGTCTCTGCGAAGTGGAATCAGCGTCACCCCCGTGAGCTGTCAAATTAGCTCACAGGGCTGGAAATGCTGAAGAGATTTGGCCCCTCGTTGTGGAAAAGCAAAATGAAGGGGGAAGGGAGGGTGGTATTGAAAAAATTATTGTTTCATTTCATCCTCCTGTTGGGAAAAATGGTTGAACTCACACAAACATAAATCAGAAAGTGTGCAAGAAAAGTGAAGCTGGACTTCTAAATGTAACCTGTGGAGAGGGGAGGTTTATTTATGGAGACACACACAGGGCTCATGGACACACACACACACACACACGCACGGACACACACGCACATTTCACTTTAACACCACTAAACATGCACACGCATACATGCTGATACTAGCTGATGTGCATGCTCAGACAGAAAAAAATTCACATGCACACACACACATGCACGCGTGTGCACGCACACGCACACACACATACACGTACACACACACAGACACAGCGCCAGGGGCAAGTTTTCAATTACTGCCAGTGTTAAACAGTCACCTGGGAGAGATGTACCATGTTTGAGTGGAAAGGCATTTCCACTGAAGATTTTTTTTCTTAGTTGTCCCAGTTGTGAGACAACTGTGAATGTCAGGCACATGATCAAAAATGACATTAAACAAAACGTTCAAATGTTTTCTCACTGAAAATGTACATCATAGGAAATGATCAAGGAAAGGCTGTCTGAAAAGGTTTGTAGCAACTGTTGAATACATTAGAAGAGTGCACGACTGAATGCTTTAAGGATTAAACAGACACTTCACTCAAAAGTAGAAAAAAAGTTAAGAGGAGCACTTAGAATAAACTGTAACTCAATTCAGAAACTTTGCTGCTGCTTTGATGATCATATTGGTGTCAGTAAATGCAGCTTACAACCTATATGGAGAATGAAACTCTCTATATACTGTATTTTAGTGAATCTACAAGCCCAATTCCAAAAAAGTTGGGATGCGGTGTAATATGTAGCGTATTTTCCGGGTGTTGTGACGCTCTAGAATGCTAGTTGCACGAGCCAAAAAATGCATAATGAAGAAGTAAAAATGTGTGTAAGTTGCTCTGCAGAACAGGTTGCATTTGTTCGGGGAACGTGCTTTAGGCGCGCGGCCGGGCGGCCTCCCCGCCTCACCGGGTAAGTGAGGGCACCGACACGTTTGGTGTTAAGCTGATGGCAGGTATGGTTGTTACCGGTAATGTCTACGTTTTAAATTATCAGTAATACAGATGCGGCAGATGAAGGTACACAAGCCTAGAGAGCCCTGCAGCGGCTGTCAGCATGACCAACACCCTATGCTCGAAATTCTTTAATATACAAGTTGCTCTGATGTATTTGTCGCTCCCCTAGCCAGACTACGCAAAAAAATCACGATTTGTAATCGGTAAATACGGTAAATAAAAACAGAATGCAATGATTTGCAAATCTCATAAACCCATACTTTATTCCAGAGGCCAACAAACCAGAGGCCGAAACTGAGACATTTTACCATTTCATGGAAAATATGAGCTCCTTCGAACTTGAGGCAAAATGTTCAGATAAATGTCTCAGACCATTTTAAATGAGTTTTGGTGCAGAGAAACATATAGCATTTCTGGATTATGTGCACGTATGGCTTCTTTTTTACATGATACAGTTTAACTTACATTTGTGGTTTGCATGATGTACTGTGTTCACAGTCAGTGATTTCTGGAAGAGTTCCTGAGCCCATGCAGTGATTTCCAATAGAAAATCATGTCTGTTTTTAATGCAGTGCCGCCTGAGGGCCTGAAGATCTTGAGCATCCAGTTTTGACCTTCAACCTTCCTCCTAATTCTCTGAATCTTTTGATGATATTATACAATGTAGATCGTGGGATCTTCAAGGTCTAAAGTCTTTGCAATTTTACAATGAGGTACGTTTTTCTGGAATTGTTCCACAGTTTTTTGATGTAGTTTGTCACAGATTGGTGAACCTCTGCCCAGCTTTACATCTGAGAGGCTTTGTCTCTTTAAAATGCTCCTATTATACCCAGTTATGTTACTGACATGGTAACAGTTACCTAATTAGTTGTCAAATGCTCTTCCAGTTGTTTCTGATTTGTACCAGCTCAAAATGCACTAATATTTTTCATGAAATGGTAAAATGTCTCGGTTTCAACACCTGCTATGTTGTTTATGTTCTACTGGGAATAAAATATGGGTTTATTTGGAAACCATTGCACTCTATTTTGTTTTCCTTTTATTTACATCCAAACTTTTTTTAAAAATTGGGGTTGTAGGAGCTTTATGCAGAGGAGATAAGGATTAAATTAAAAATGTGTACAAAGGAGGTTCTGCTCATTATTGTCTAGCACTGTTTACTGCCTACAAACTAAACACCAGTGTTATTATAGTGAATGAAAGCTATGACCAAACCCCATACAAATAATCCTCATGAATTAAAATGAGAAACGAATTAAAACTACAATTAATAGAAATGCTCAAATCACAACAAATAGAAATACATGTGCAATTAATTACTTGATTTACTGAATAATTTGGTTCATAGTCACCACGAGTAAAATGGCTTTTCACAATATGGGCCCTTTAATTAACAATTATTTTCTACCTTTTCTGGGTTTATGTAAACCAAAGCTTTAAAGTAACATAAAACACAATAAAAACTAAACTTAAAATTAGTTTTGCAGTCACTTTTCCATAGTTGCATTAAAACATATATTTAAAACTACTTCTTTACAGAATGCACTAAATCAACAAAACAAAGTGAAATTCTAAACTTTACAAAAGCAGGATAACTCAGTGCTCTCACACACTGCCAAATAAATCAATAAATACAGCTAAAGCTGCTTAGTTTTAGCCAGAGTGAATCCTTCTGGGCCAAATGTGTCCCTGTCCTGCTGACATGTTAATAGCCACAGCAGGCGTCAGTGGGTGAGGTGACACACACAGTCGTGAAGAGGTAGGGTCTGCCAACAACAACACTCTTCCCTGGTGTGTGTGACAACATGATGACCCCTTTGGAGAGCCTGTCCTGTCCTCAGACGGACCAGCATGTCTATGTTTGTGCGTTTGGGTGTGAGATGGAACCTGACAGGAGTTTAGCGCTGATGACCACCGCAGAGAGACATGGCAGCACTCCTCCTGCAGGGAGATGCTGTCACTCTATTGTGTCGGAGTCTGACTGCTAGTATTGTTGCTGAAAAAATGTGGTGAAAAATAACATACTTTAATTTGCTAATGAGTTCCATGAAAGTTGTGTGTCAAAAAATGATTGTCTTGAGTAACTGTCAACTTAATTAGTGTTTAGTTGGAGATGTGCTGTTTGTGTGTGTCTGGAAGGATTTGAATGTTGAAACTTGATTACTGTTATTGTCATTTCAAAAACTCTGAAAGACAAAAGGGAAATTAGTGGAGAACTTCTATATTACTTACTGTATATCTTCTCTCAATTCCCAAAAATGACTGTAACTCTTTAAATTAAGACAAAATAACTTGATTCAATATTGATTGATACAGTTCATTGCAGAAGTCTTAGGCCACCTTGGGTTTGTTTTTGTCTCATCTTGTTATCATGTTTACAATGTACAAAGGCGCACTAGGGCCACTTTACAAAAAATATTGAAGAAGTATAATTTGATTAGATTGTAATGAAAGTCTGATTTAATTAGATAATGCAAAGGGCAAGTGGTTTAAAGACAAAAACATATTTTTTCCATTTAACATACAAATTTATGACTTTAATGTCAGAGAACTTCAGAGTTTTGTCTTGGAAATTTATAACTTTATAATTTTGGATAATTTCTGACTTTTCTTGTAAATTTGTGATATTTTTGTCACAAATTTATGACTTTAGAAACTCAGAGAATATCTGACTTTTTTTCTCACAAATTTGTGTTTTTTCTTACACGTATGCCACTTTTATTCTCAGAGAAAATCTTAGCTTTATTCTCTCAAGGTTACAACTTTAAACTCAAAATATTACCCCCCACCCCAGTCTCCACCTCCTTGACTTTTTTTAAAATCAAAAGTTGTCCTAATGCCCTAATTAACTTGATAGTAAAATGGGTATGACGACATGCTTGCTAATATCCACTTTTAGCTTTGTTTCTTTTGTCGGATTGTAAATAAAAATTCTGAAAGTTGTGTGCTCAGTATGAACTTAAAAATTAGAACTAAATTGCTTCAAAAAACAAAAATACATCCTTAACGTGACATCCATTCCTTTGGCAAAAAGGACGTGCTGAATGAAACCTGATTTAAGTCACTAGATCTCAGATTTTCTGTCCAAAAAAGTTCAAAACATGTAAATCCAAAGGACGGCAACACTCAATTTATTTCCTCTGTAATCTGGTTCTATTATGATTGAGAAATGCATGTGTACTGCCATTATAATGTGCTTAAAAACAAACCCAAGGTGGCATAAGATGTTTGAACGGTACTGTAGGTGTAATATGTATGTAGCTACTCAGGAGAGCATGCAGCACCCTGCACACAAAAGAATAAAGAACTGACATATTCACTGCTGTTTCATTCCACTGTGTAAAAATGAAGAAAAAAAAATCTGACACGAGCTACAATGTTGCCGAAGCAACACACCAGAGTGTGAATAGAAATGTGGGGGTGTCAGATCTTAGAGTTAGTCAACCTCCTGATTGGTTCTTGCTGATAGATTTGTCACTGTAACTGGTCTTTATAGCAATCACTCACCTATTTTTATAACTTCAAATTGTTTATTAAAGGAGACATATCATGAAAAATAGTTTCTGTGCTTTTTAACACAATAAATCATGTTCCTGGGCCCTAAAATATTGTTACAGGGACAAATAGTGCAGAGCTTTTCTGATCTGGTCAGCTGAATCTGCCTGAAAACCTGCACTTTACCTTCTCCCGCAGATGTGATGTCACATCTCCTGTCAATCACTTCAGTCCTGTACTACACAGGTGGGCTTAAATGACTCCAGAAGTTCATGGGAGCTTTGGAAAATGAGTTCTATGACTCCCCAATTGTCTTTGGGTCTAGATATGGTTAAAAACACTGAACTCTGGTTTTATTAAACTTTAGTTCTGGAACAGCTATCTTTACAATTGGGCAGATAGATAGGAGTTGAGTGTTGGGTTGGGGTAGGACCGATGTGAGGAGGTGGATGGTGGCTTGTCAGACAATGGAACTGCCTTCTTTATACTGAAGGGCAATCTGGATAATTTAGTGATTTGTAGGGAGTCAGGCAGCCCCTTTGCATGTGAGAGTGTGTGTGATTAGTAGGGTTAGGTGCAGCATGGTTGTGTTTGGACAATTTGGATGGTTTTAGCTCACAATTTTTTTGTAGACACATTATTTAGGAGATGGTGCAGATGAATGAGGTGGAAAAAACTCTCCGCTTCTCTTCTCATGTTTTTTTTTTCCCCTGGAGGTGCTCTCTTAATGTCTTTGACTAAACTTCAGCCAGTCTTGACAGTGATGGTGCCCCATAGGAACACACTTGAGAGGATACCAATATGATTGTAATGGAGGGTTTGAGGGCAGGGTCTATCACACTGTGTCACCTATAAAAAGCACAAAAGCCAACTGGCAGGGTGCATGACACTTCGAGCTACACAGATAAAAAGAAAAAAACATTATCATATGAGCCGCTTGAGTTTTCCATTGACTTTCAAAGAGAGTGTTATATCTTCATTTTAGTCTTCCTGTTGTGTCACACGAACCATTGAAGCACTGAAGACAGGAGTGACATTAGCTGAAGAAAGGAAGTTCACTTTTATATAAAAGCATTTTGGAAAGGTGACATTTTCTTAGTTTTGCGCCACAAGGAATTAATACATTTCATAAGCACGCAAAGAATGAAATAGTTTTATAAAATCCATTCCTTTCATGATTCATGTACCACAATTAGAAAACCTCAGCAACACAAAAGTTGCATCAAATGTTAATATTTATACCTAATATACACTGAAATATTAACCTCACGCAGAACACTTAATAGCACTTCATAACATTAGCATCACAAAAGCAGAACAGAGTGTGAAATAACATTAGGACAAATAACACACCGCATTAACACCATGTCAGCACTTGGCGAGTGTCTAACTTTTAATTTGTATCTATGCGTTTGTGTATGTTCTTTGTGTGAGTGTTTGTGTGTGAGAGAAGCATAATCACATGCGTCTATCCCTGAGGTCACCGGGTGAATCAAAGTTGTAAAGACAAGCATGACAGCTGTGAAAGTCACAAGGGGAGTCCGCCAGCGCTGTTAAAGAAAGCAGTTTCGCTCCCTCTGGGCATGACCTGAGTCTACTGTATGTGAATAAAATGCTGATATTATATACTGTAGATTTATATGTGCATCGTTATAATGAGGAATTTGATGAATACGTGTATGTATGCATGATTTTGTGTCTATACATGTGTGACTTCAGTGCAAGAAGCCACACACTGGAGTCTATTGTCGAGGCTATCAGCACTCTATCAGTGTCCCACATCTTTTCTCATCCCTCCGTCTCATCAACAGCATCTTTCATTGCCACCTCACCCTCCCACCTTCACCCTTGAGGCAGACGCAGACAGTGTGTTTGTGACGGTGTGTTTGTATCTCCAGGATTTCACTTCAAAGGCAGGCGATTTTGGGTGGGTAAAGTTTGTGAAATGCTGATAGATTGTTCACTGTGTGTGTGTGTAAACCTCAGGAGCATCAGCACAACAGCAGTGGATCAGGAGATACAGAGATGACTTTGTGTTTTCCTGACCAAATGTCGATTTCACGCCGCCCTCAATTGTGGTTACTTTTCAAAGCAGGCAGTGATCAGCTGTGTGTCATGTGCTGTTAAATTTAGCCTGAATAAGGGATGTTTTTTGGTCTTTCCTTTGGCTCAAAAATTAACATGGTACTCATACATTCTGTGCACAAACACATGTAAACATTGTCTGTCCCTCTGGGTCATTAACTTAAGGCAGGAACATTAGTTTTTTGAGTATAAATACCCTTTAGTACATTCCTAAACCTTATCAGAAATGTTATCTATTTAACTGTGGAATTCAGTCCAGTTGCTGAATTTGCTGTCTTCTTTTGAGATGCAACTGGCACTTTGATTTGAGGGTTTGAACTGAGGCCTCTGGGCCTTCACTCTGACAACAAGGCCACTGGCTATTGTACTGTACACAGAGGATGTAATTCATTTCATGGGAAACATCCCTCAACAGCACACTCTGCAAACTGGAAAATTAGCTTGCCTTTAACCTTTTTAGCAATGTGTTTGTCTTCTACTTCTCCATGCCTGTCACTGTTAAATAGACTCTCTAACACATCAGCGTGCTCTAAAAACCAACATTTTGGACAGTGAAACATTTAACCTCAAGGCTTTTCCCATAAATAATAAATCAAATGATTTATATTGCTATTCAAGCAGGAACTTTTAATAATCTCAATGAGATTTTAATCATTGCTATCTGAGGACTGTCTGTTTTTTTTGGGGGGGGGGGGGGGTGAAAAAATGATGAAAACAGGAGCTCACAAATACTCGGGGAAATGATGGCATCCTTGTAAAAACTTTATTCCTGCAACAGCACTTTATATATGTTTCATATTTTGTTTGAATATTGGTCTACATAATGTACTCAGGGATGTTTGTTTCAGGTCTCTAAGAATCCTGTTTTACATCAGTAGTGACAGTTTTCATTTTCTTGATTAATTTGTTCATCATCTATGTTGATTTTTAGAAAACTTTTTAGTTTTGATTTAATTATTTAGTTTATTTAAATAACTGTATTTAGTTTATTTAAATAAGTTAAATATGTTAAAATAAACTGCTGCACTAAGTTAATACTAAAGTTAATTTTGTCTCTCATTTTGTTTCATTCACTTGTTTATTTTTTTATTTTCTGGGTTACTTTGTTCATTTTTGCACACTGTCTTGATTATTTTTTAAAATTTTTGTTCATTTTCTTCAGTATCCTGTTTATTTTTTTACCCATTTTCTTAATTATTTTGTTCATTTTTATTATTTTTCTTGATTGTTGCTTATGTCCTTCAGTTGTTCATTTTTTTGATATATTTTAGTCAGTTTGTTGCTTATTTTAACTTGTCTTGTTTATTGTAAATGAACAAAAATTGGCAAAGAAAACTTTGCCAATTTTTGTTCATGTTTTTGTTCAATTTTGTTCATTTTCCTGAGTTTGTTTGTTTTTTATCATTTGTCTGGTTATTTGGTTAATTTCTGTACATTTTCTTGGTTAGTTTATTTATGATCTTCAGTATATTGATTATTTTTCTCATTTATTGCTCATTTTTTTTGTCTGCCCCAGTGTTCAAACAAAATCATCACATAACATAATTATATTTGAAGACTTTACATAGCCATTTGGGTTGTCTGTTACAGTTTCCAGTGCCTACATATTCACAAACAAAAGTTCCTTAAACTGTTGCACAGAAGGAGGTGAAAATAAACACCTTTTAACACAAAGAAGGTGAAATAATATAAAAAGGAGGCTGATTACTTGCAGTGTTTGCATCTTTCAGGCTGGAAATCAGATGTGGACGTAAAAGGGTTCCAACAAATTATTGACATGTATCAGAAAGATGGTGTTCATATTCAAAACCAATGCAGATGTTGTAAAAAGATGAGATAGAGTTGAGTATCATTTATTTAACAACCATAAATATTCCATGACTAGAGTGAAAATATGGAGAATATCCATGTAGACTTGAAATTAATTTAAATATGAAATTGTCAGCAGATGGTCTCTGTTTTGCTATGAAATGTTTAGTTTTTATGGGTAGTGGTCATTTGCATGTGCGACCAAGTATCATATTTACATCCTTGGAAAAATTACGAGGACACAGACATGGTGCCCAGCTCGGTTTTGCACTGGAATAATAAAATAAGGGGGGTGATTAAGGTAACAACTCGAATTCAAAGTTAATGAAATGAATGCATGTTTATGTTCTATTAAACTGTCATCAGCTCCATGTTTTTTAATCTTTAGGGAAGTGAGACGTGTTACACGGAGAATGGACTCTGGCTTTCGACTCCAGGTTTAAATAAATTAGTCATCTCTAATTAAAGCCAAAGCCTTATAATGAAAAAAGATGTGCTGGTGACGTATGCAGATGAGTCGGTGAAATATGCAAATTTGCTGTTTTTCCCATGGAGGTCAAATTACAGGAAATGGCTGAGGGCAGTACTCTCTGCCCACCCAGAAGTCTGTCGGTTAGTTCCTCACCCTTTCTCACCCCCTGCCCCCCAAATATCCTCCATGCTTATTTCCACTGCCATCCTCCCTATGCACTATTCTCCTTTTTTCCCTTTTTTTCAAAGTATACCCTCCTGTCACAGGGTTTCAGTTGCAATTACTTTTAGTATCACTTCTCAGTAAGAAGTCAGCCTCCCCGGAGGCTGCCTATCAGAACCTATTACAGCAGGGGGGCAGGCTGAAGTTAAGTGGCATGACCTGTGGGCTGGATAGAGCAGGAGGAGGGGGATCAATGTATGGCTAATTTGTGGAACATTTAAATAAAGGGATGAGGACTGAAATGCGGCCACACAATGTGAGAACATGACAAATGAGAAGCCCTTCATTAACTGAGGCCAAAGTACAGCTGCATAGAAACATTTTAATCCAAAGCTTAAAATGCCCAAAATTATAAAAGATAAAATGTGTGTGTGACTCATCTTGCATACTATAGGCCTGAGCTCTGAACTCATTCAGCTGAGTGGGTCACCCCTGTCTTTTGCTTTTTTGCCTCCTTCACCCTTAATTCACCTCTTACCCCCAGGCCAAAACCATAACCCCATGAATAGGTGCATGACCACACACACGCACCCCCTCACACACACACAAACACACACAGAAGTATGTGAAGAAGATGCAGCTGAGGTAGATCAGCAGGAGGGGTGAGGAGCGACCGAGGCGACTAATTCAACAACCGTCATCTGTGTGTGAGAGAAAGAGAGACTTAGGTGCAATCTTGTGCAATCTCTTTGCCCCAGGTCACACATATGTACTTTAGCACCTATGTGCCGAATCAGCCACCCATCTCACTGATTGATGAGTTGAGTGGTTGTGTCTCGTAAAACTTCACTCTCTCTGCACACCTGGGATCCTTATGCAATCCAAAGTGAGGCTGGAGATGGAGAGAAAGAATAAGAATGTAGGAAAGCAGAAATACATTCATATGGGGGACTGGTATTTGCTGATTCACAATATAAAACCCTTTGAGCTAATCTGAGGTAAGCAATCAAACAGATGTCTGTTTACTATTATGTACTTACACCACAGATGGTGATGAAGGACAAGATGGGCATTAGAACTGCACTATTTTGTGAAAAATGTCAATTTCTAATTTTGAATGTCAAGGAAATACACATATTACTCATGGTTCTGTCATATCAAATTTAACACTTATTTTATGTGTTCCAGTTTTTATGTATATGTAATGCATTGAGATTATTAAAATTGTGTAAAATTTTTCTGTATGTTGTGGACCCCAGGAAGGTTAATGGGGACCTTTTTAAGTAAAAAAACAAAAACAAATAAGCTAATACTTTTTAAAATTAATTATTCGTTTTTGTTATTGCAAATTATTTCACCTTAATCCTCCTAAATCTGGAACAGTGTCATCCAGAGTTGTATTCCTTTAACTCTGGCACCAGGGCAAAATCACAAACAATTTGTGGAGTTAGTAATTTTGATTCTAGCCTGTAGTGTTGGAAAGATTCCATTTAATATATAATAATTAACAGGTTACTAGTCACCCTGATAAAATGTAATGAATAATGTAACAATTTACTTAAATCATTACAGCAATTTAGCTCATTTTTCAACCACGTTTTAAAAATCGAGTGTGTGATTTCAGTGACATGTGATAGTGAAGTTACAGACTGCAAGCGATTGGGTTCCCTCCTCGTCTTCTGGTAGCTGCAAAAAAGCCCCTTTCAAACAGGGTTTTTGGGTTAAGCAGAGAAAGACTGGTTCATGGTCAGCCATCACAGATGACCTGGAATGCAGCTTAACACACATTAGCACTACAATAAAATGTTAACAGAAAGAAGAGAAAGTCTGTTCTGATGTAGACTGACTGACATAGTAACAAAAACACACAAATTCTTATTTTACTGTGACTACAGTACCGGTATATGCTAATGAAAGTGTAACTCTGAATATCATATTACATTTATGTGATTCAATATTATTTAAATCTTAAAAGAAAACAGAGCTTCCCCTGCACCATTAAACTGGGAAGCTGCTTTAACTGGCAGATGAGAGGCTACATTAAGTGAAATTAGGGAATCAATGAAAAAACAATGAATTCAGCCTGATCAGATGTACAGTAAACAGCTCCAGGTAAGTCATCTTGCCTTCGACAGTGTTATGACCAATTTACCTCTACTTTATTGACTTGTGGTGTCAAGAATTATGTATGTCAAAAAAGGCTGGTATTTTATAAATTCATTTTAATGAAAAGAAGTTAACTTTAAAGTGAACTTTTTCTTACTAACTGACACAGATGACATTACATTACATTGCATTTCGTTTTTTGCATCCCATGAAATTTAATTTCATGGGATGCAACACCATTAAACGTAAACTATTTACTCCCTAATATTGATGGCTTCTTTGTACACCTCCTTTGCGATTAAGCAACATGTCATCATATAACTTGAACCAGGAACTATGACAGTAAGACTTAAATGATTGTTAAATTTCATTGTTTTTTTTTTACACCAAACCACCACAACACATCTTTAGAAATATCAACACGAAGTCATCACATCCCAATAATCACTGTTTGAATTAAGTATCAATCTTGTCACTTAATCTGCAAACCAAAGGATATATTATTTTGCTTGCAACATAAAAAAGGTTATGAAAAACATTCTTAACTGGCGATAGAAAGTAATTATATGCATGTTTGGTCTTTTCAGTGACATCATCTGAACCAACAGTGTGTGCACACAACCTCACTCCTTAAGAGGTAAAGACACATTTCTCTCCTTCATGTCGATAGAAATAAGCTTTCTTCAAGAAGATGCTGTATGAAAAGCATGCAGCCCCTCCCTCTGTGTCTTTCATAGCACCATTTTTATCAACACACTCATGTAATTGCAACAGACAATCAGATGCCATCTTTATAGATGCATGGTACAACTGTCACAGTGTGTAAGAAATGCATAAAGCAAGGTCGATAAGTCCTGTCAGAAGAGCTTATGACATGTTAACGCTCCCTTCACCACCACACGGTGTTGATTGTTCCACTGAATCTGTCAAAGAGACACAGCAAGCCCTGTTTTTAACAGATGTCGCAGCCGATGCGTTTCCTCTTGCTGATGTTCTTAATGAGATTTAATGAAGGGTGGTGGAGGTTCTGTTTGTTGTGGGGGTGTTCATCTAAAATTGTGAGGAAACCAAAGGGGACAAAGGTGTTTGGCTTTGTTCGAGACATGACATGTAAGATACTTCACTCTTTTCGCTCATTAAAAGTGAACACAGTGATGAAGGTTTCCTGCTGTTTTTGGCTTCCCGGGACATGCCACATTTGATGAATTCTGAGAAAATTAGTAAAAAATTTCCACCATAGATAGATTTCACCTATAAAATGTGAAAATATTCCACCAACACAGATTGTTTTGATAGATTTTTCCAACCATATGAACAAATACTTACGCGTCTTTTCTAAAATCAACCATCATGTACACTGTCTCAGTCTGACTTGTTCTTCTTTTCCTTTCGGCTGTTCCCTTCAGGGGTCGCCACAGCGAATCATCTGCCTCCCTCTCACCCTATCCTCTGCATCTTCTTCTCTCAC
>JAQQAE010003421.1:0-20261 GCA_029823295.1 Pseudamia nigra | reverse complement strand
ATTGTTTAAAAATCATACAATGTGATTTCCTGGATTTTTTTTTACATTCTGTCTCTCAAGCTTGATGTGTACCTATGGTGAAAATTACAAACCTCTCTTATAAATGGGTGAACGTGCACATTTTTACGTTGCCCAATACTTATTGGCCCCACTGTATTCAAACTGAACTTTATTTTTTTTATTTTTGAAAATATTCACTCATTTTAAATTTGACCATCTGTAACATGTTTGACAAGCGCTGGGACAGGGTCATGTTCACCACTGCAATTAGATCACCTTTCCTTTTGAACAACACTCAATCAGTGTTTAGACACTACTTGTTCAAGCATTGCAGGTTCAATTCTAACCCATTCTTGCTTGATGTACGACTTCACTCGGTGAGACATCATTCCTTTTACAGAATGACATTGTTTGTTAATGCAGTGCTGACAGAGGGATCGAAGGCTTAATAATGGTTTACAGTCTTGCCATTTGCTTGCTGAAATTTCTCCAGATTCTCTGAAGCTTTTGATGATATTATGGACTGAAGATTGTGAAATCCTTAAATTTCTTGCAACTATACATTGAAAAACATTGTTCTTAAACTGTAGTTGGAACATTGTGTAAAACATACATAAAAGCACAGTACAATGATTCCCAAATCCTTTTCAATCCATATATGTCATTGTTCTTAAACTGTTGGGACTATTTGCTCACACAGTTGTTCATAAAGTGGTGGACCTCTCTCCTTCCTTGCTTGTGAATGACTCAGGCTTTCTGGAACACTCCTTTTATATCCAATCACGACACTCACCTGTGGAACCAATCTTACTAATCTGCTCACCTGTGGAACATTCCAAACATGTTTTTTGAGCATTACTCAACTTTCCAAGTCTTTTGTGCCCGTCCTAGCTCTTCTGAGATGTGTTGCAGGCATCAAATTAAAAATGCGTGAATAGTTGCAAAAAATAATAAAGTTAAATCAGTTTGAACTTTAAATATCTTGTCTTTGTAGTGTACACAATAGAATATTGGTTGAAAAGGATTTGCAAATCATTGCATTCTGGTTTTATTTACATTCTACACAACATCCCAACTTCACTGGGACTGGGGTTTGTAAAATACATCAGTTAGATAGAGGGGTAAAAACCAAATGCAAAATGAGACCCTGCCCTGTGAGTATTTGTGCCCAGTGTTCTCAAAACTGTCATTCACTTAAAACAAGTTGCAACCCATTGAATGTATTGGTATGCTGCCCAGCACTAAATCCTATTTTCTATTTGATAATTTTTCTGTACTAGTGGGTTTCCCTTGGCAAGAGGTAGTAACACCCCCAGGGGTACACAGTGTAGAAATTACTCAATATTTTTGATGTTTGGGTGTGCTTTCCAGTGCCATAAAGGTCAACTCGTATGAAGCTTTCCTCAGCGATGAAAAGGCATGCTGCATATTCAAGCTGGAAACAGCCTCGTGGTGAAGCAGATGACATGCAAAACAAGCATGTAACTGTGAAAGTAGACAGTAGCAACATCAAAACAGTGCAAGCAACCCATTAATATGCTTTGAGAGGAAAAAAGAGAGAGAGATGGATTCCATGTAGATCATTTTCAACACAGACACTACAATCATCGAGAGGGATCCACAACTGAGGCAAGGGAATGCCAAACACAGGGGAACAACTGGGTGGGAGGTGACTGATCACAGCTGATTATGACTGATTCAGAGGGGGAGCCTGAATGTCTGTCACTAACTTCGCTTTGCCGTCCCTCTGGCATCAGAGCCGATGGGGTGGGGGCGAGTGGCAGCCAGGGTTGGTTGCCTGCACTGTAGAGCCTGGGACGCTTGACCTGGTCGTGACTGGACAAGGGAGTGTAACTATTCCGCCGAAGTAAGAGAGCAGAGTCCCTCGGGATTTTACCCTGGCAGGAAATGAAATACCGCAAGTGTTAAGGAAAAAGGAACAAACAACAACACCAGGGACACCAATCCAAACACAAACCAGGAAAGCAAGAGCCTTCTCTCCACATTGGCTCACAGACACAGGAACAACCACTGAAGCCTTCTTAAGTGACAACCATGTTATTCCAAAACACAACGCACAGCATTAATGTACAGCAACAGTAACAGTAACAGCCCTCAAACAGGACACACAGATGAACACATGCTTCTAACTGGACAGAAAAGGATTTAATGTGCACAAATACATAAAACAATTGAGCATTCCTGGTTAGTTAAAAATATAATACGTAATGTAGCTGCTTCTAATCATTTAAGGTACAGCTGTAACAACAAATCATTTAATGCTATCGGTCATAACTTAGTTTTAGCTCTAAAAACAAGTACTTTTTCCAGTACAAATTTCAAGTTCTCTCACTGTAGCATTGTCAATATGAATACAATGAAGCTTGAAAGTTTGTGCACCCCTTAGAATGTCTTTTAAAGAATTTCTTATAGAATTCTGTGAATTTTAAAGAAAGATGTCATTCCTAAATTGAATCTTAAGAGGTCATGCAGCAAGACAACAAGCCTTAGCAGACATGTTCTACCTTGGAATGGTCAAAGAAGAACAAAGTCATTGTTTTAGAATAGTCAAGTTAACCCTTTAAATTTACAATATATGGCAATAAAGATGCAGTCTACGATGTTGGGAAAATAGCTAGTAGTCGATTGAATCGTAGACAGGTGACCTACCAGACAACACACCTTACAACCTCACAGCTCCCACACTCACTTGTGGAGTTGAAAAGGTCACCTGTTTAATTATTTATATTAGTCTGCTATGAACAATTAATAATAATAATAATAATAATATCTAGTTTGCCAACATTGTAGACAGCACCTTTAAAGTCCTGACCTTACACCAAATGAAAAGTTATGGGTGACCTGAAGTCAGTGGTTCATGTGAGCTGTTCTGTTTTGGAGGAATGTGCTAAAATTTCTCCGAGTCGATGTGTAGGACTCATGGACAAAATTACCAGAAATGTTTTGTTGCAGTTATTGCTGCACAAGGTCAAAGCAGGTGCTGAAAACAAAGATTCACATACTTTTGCCACTGGCAGATTTGTATTGGATCAATAAATAAATGAACAAGTGTAATATTTTCATATTTTTCTCCTTATCTACTTTCGGGCTGTAAAAATACATTTATGCAGAAATCTAGAAAATTCGACGGGGTTCACAAACTTTCAAGCATGACTGTATTTTCTGCTTTGCTCTCTATCAGATAAACTGAATAGCCTTGGGCTGAGATCAGATGAGACAAATGAAGGACTCAACTTGAGCTTTAAAAGACACTTTTTCACAATTTTCCAAATCAATCAACAGAATCAATGACAGTGAAACTAGTTATTTAAGCTCTTTAAAAATAATATAACTTCTTACATTTGATTATGTTTCCAAAAAAAGTTTTAAATGAACAATAAATGTGCATAGTCTTAAAAATATAATGCCCACGTACACTTTTGCCAATGAAGTTGGAATAAAATATTTTTTAATTCTGTGATTAATGTGATTTATTTTGATAAAGTGTAGCTTTATCTAAAGATCAATCTTTTACAACAGTGATGTGTATAAACAGGAATACAAAGAGGGATGTTTCTGAAAACGAATTATTCCAACTTTATGGGCAACCTCACTGATCACTGTCAAACAACTAAAATTCAATATAGCTTGAGAAACTTTGTGGCCTCCCAACAAGATGGATGTGCATCAAACTTATCTTTAAGAGTTTGCTGTAAATCTGCCAAAAGGAGGCATTTATACTCAGTGAAATAAAGAAAAGCAACAGAATAAAGGTTACATCCACCGTGTAAGCTTTTTATGAGTATGTCTTCAGATAGAATCACCAGCATTTTTATTGTAGACTTTTCCCTCCTTAATGGATCAACTGGTACTCCCCAACACTATGGATACTGCAGTGTTTCATTACATACAAGATCAAACAAACCCTGAGTGCTGAAAATGATTATTTCAGCCAAGCAAGGTAGTGCAATTAGCCATGCCTTGCATTAACGGAAAACGTCTCCTAATGACTTGAGGTCACAGCTCAGGCCAGGCTTAATAATAAGAGCTCACAGATAAAAAGGGATGTAACACAACAAGGATATTAGGAAAGGATTCACAAAAGCCAAGTGTCACATACAGGGGATGAAGAGGGATTGCATTGCATTTGCACTGAACTTGCAGACATAAACACTGGACCCTGGATTAGACACTGAATGGTTTTGAAATAAGGTGAGCAAAAAAACAAAAACATTTTGTGCATCTAATCACATTGGAGGCTTTAATTCAGTAATGCTGAAAGCACATTTACAGAAAAATGTGACTTCTCAGGATGATTCACTGGGACTTACAAGAGGCCGGTCACGATGTGTGTTCACTGCCTCCACATTAAGGTAAAACATCTCCACTTTGCAACCTGGAATAAAAGGATATGTGTATTTGTCACATATTTCATGTGTCATGCAGGATGTCTTTGTATGACACATGGTTTTACTGTCATATGGTATAAAGTTGAGCTGTGTGCAAGATCCTACCATATGCAACAGGAGTGAGCTTAAGCACCGTGTGGAGTGGACATTTCATGTAAGGCAGATCTTCTACAGAAGGAATGAAAACAGAATACCGTAAATCATTAGCCGTTTTGAGCATGTGCATGTGTGTGCATTTGTGTTTGTCTGACCTGCACTCTTGTCCAGGAAGTAGGCGAGCAGACAGCGCATGACGGCCTGGTGACAGATGACCAACACGTTGCCCTGTCTCTCCAGCTCCATGATGACGGGCTCCAGGCGTTGAACGAGGTCCTGGTAGGACTGAAGAACCACGATACAAATAGACATGATATGGAACTAAAGCCAAACTGACTGCATAGCTACCATATCAATGAAAAGTTTGGACACTATCTCTTTCAGTGACTTTTCCTTAATATAAATATTACCATTTTCAGAGCTGTACTGTACATTAATACTAAAGACATCCAAACTGTGAAAGAACACATGGAATTATGGAGTAAACAAAAAGTGTTTTGAGCCATTTCCTTCTTTCTTAATATACTTTAGACCAGTGGTTACCAAACATTTTTTCTGTGGACCCAATTTTTTTTTTTTTAAACTAAAACACTGTCGTGACCCAAATCAGTAATCTATAAATCATAAGAAGAAGTTAATTCGGGCACAGATGAACATTCTTGACCATTTTAACAGCTTTTTTTTATAATATTATAAGGCTTATAGTTTTATCTAGAGCAGGTAAATGACCCATCTTTAAGAGATGTAGGATAAAAAAAAATTGTTCTTATTTTTGTGCTTTTTAAGACATATAAATACATTAATACAAAAAATTGCATTTACGCAAAGGTAATAGGCTCTCATTCATTGCCAAGAGAATTATAAACACAGTAATCAGAACAATACAAATATTCAGTATCAAAAATACGATTCTTGTTTGCTTGAAATGCCAATTTGTTTTGCAACTGAAATAAATCCCCGTAACACATTTGTATTGGGAATGGCTACTTTGGACCTTCAGTTGTACAGACAAAGGGTGGGCACAGAGTCAAGCCCTATTAGTGCTACTACAACTACTGTACAATTCCATATTATGGAAAGAAACACTTTGAATGTGTCCTCAAGTGCAGTCACCAAAACCATTAAATGCTACACTGAAATTGGCTCTCAGGACGACCGTCCCAGGAAAGGAAGACCAAGAGCTACTTCAACAGCACAGGATACGTTAATTAGAATTACCAGCCTCAGAAACCACCAATTTGCAGAACCTCAGACAGTGTTTGATGGTTTTGGTGACTGCACTTCGGTACACATTCAATGGCCTTGAAATTTTTTCGACTGACTGACACCTGTGAAATGAAAACCGTTTCAGGTGAATATCTCGTAAATCTAATGAGAGAATAAAAAGCAAAGTTATCTTCAAATTTAAATATGGATACTTTGGACAATATAAAGTATAAAACATGCTCTTTTTTGTTTACCAGATAATTCTGTATGTATTCTTTCACAGTTTGGATGTCTACAATATTAATGTACAATGTTGAAAATAATATAAATAGGGAAAATTCACTAAAGGAGAAAGTGTGTCCAAACTTGTGATGGGTAGCGTACTAAATGAAGTAAATTTGCATAAGGGAGTGTTTTTGCATACAACATGAGGCATTGCCTAGAAATGCCATCACTATCATTACCTGCCGTTTGTTCTGTAATAAAACACCCAAGAGATATTTGACCTTATTACAGACAGATTACTCTGTGACTAATTCAGATTGCACTTAATGAGGATCACATGTCTGGGATAGTGGGAGTCACCTCTCCTCCTGGGTAGCGATAATGGTACTTGTCCTGATCCCTCAAAGCAAACTCCTCCGGGAATGTCTTCTGGATCATCTCGTACGTCATCTCTTCACACACACCCTAGAAAATGAAAACAGACCAACGTAAAAATACACTGTTCTGTCATGCACAGAAAAAGCTCAACCTTCATAGGTTTTGCACACAAAAAACACAGTAGACTTATGGAAATCCTGGTAATTTTACAACTCAGTTCAGTCTCAGCCAGCAAAATATATTTTCCTCCACTTTTGTGTCTTTTATTGGAGCAGAAATCAAAAGCTTTCATAGTCAGCTAAAAGAAATGTAAATGCCTTTTCTCTAGAATGTACACCCCTTACATTCTTGTAGACAGGGCAGTAAACCTGAAAACCTAATTTTTAAACTCACAATAAATATTTGGCTTTGTTTCTCTGTGGTGGATTTAAACCTGTTGGGACTCAGCTGTGCATCTATGGATGTGTGTTTTTTTAAAGTACACACTATTGTTATCATTTATGAAGCAATAATTTAAAAATAGTAAGAGGGTCCCAGCACTGTGGAAAACATCATGTATTGTCCCAGTACCCAAAGTGTCCAGCTGAACTTAACAACTGCAGACCAGTGGGCCTCACATCCCACATCATGAAGACCTTGGAGAGGCTTGTTCTTCAACAGCTGAGACCCCATGTCAAGCATGCACCGGACCCCTCCAGATGCTGTTATATACAGTGGGGCAAAAATGTATTTTGTCAGCCACTAAATGTGCAAGTTCTCCCACTTAAAAAGATGAGAGAGGCTTGTAATTTTCATCATAGGTTCACTTCAACTATGAGAGACAGATGAGAAAAAAAATCCAGAAAATCCCATTGTAGGATTTTTAATGAATTCATTGGTAAATTCCTCAGTAAAATAAGTATTTGGTCAATAACAAAAGTTCATCTCAATACTTTGTTAAATACTGTTTGTTGGTAATGACAGAGGTCAAATGTTTCCTGTACGTCTTCACAAGGTTTCCACACCCTGTCGCTGGTATTTTGGCCCATCCTTCCATGCAGATATCCTCTAGAGCAGTGATGTTTTGGGACTGTCGCTGGGCAACACGGCCTTTCAACTCCCTCCAAAGATTTTCTACAGGGTTGATATCTGGAGACTGGCGAGGCCACTCCAGGACCTTGAAATGCTTCTTATGAAGCTACTCCTTCGTTGCCCGGGCGGTGTGTTTAAGATCATGTTCATGCTGAAAGACCCAGCCACGTTTCATCTTCAATGCCCTTGCTGATGGAAGGAGCTTTTCACTCAAAATCTCACGATACATGGCCCCATTCATCCTTTTCTTTACACGGATCAGTCGTCCTGGTCCCTTTGCAGAAAAACAGCCCCAAAGCATGATGCACCCCCATGCTTCACAGTAGGTATGGTGTTCTTTGGATTCAACTCAGCTTTCTTTCTCCTCCAAACACAACAAGTTGAGTTTTTACCAAAAAGTTCTATTTTGGTTTCATCTGACTATATGACGTTCTCCCAATCCTCTTCTGGATCCAAATGCTCTCTAGCAAACTTCAGACGGGCCTGGACATGTATTGGCTTATGCAGGGGGACATGTCTGGCACTGCAGGATTTGAGTCCCTGGTAGCATAGTGTGTTACTGATGGTAGCCTTTGTTACTTTGGTCCCAGCTCTCTGCAGGTCATTCACTAGGTCCCGTGTGCTTCTGGGATTTTTGCTCACTGTTCTTATGCTCATTTTGACCCCACAGGGTGAGATCTTGCGTGGAGCCCCAGATCGACGGAGATTATCAGTGGTCTTGTATGTCTTCCATTTTCTAATAATTGCTCCCACAGTTGATTTCTTCACACTAAGCTGTTTACCTATTGCAGATTCAGTCTGCCCAACCTGGTGCAGGTCTACAATTTTGTTTCTGGTGTCCTTTGACACAGCTCTTTGGTCTTGGCCATAGTGGAGTTTGGAGTGTGACTGTTTGAGGTTGTGGACAGGCGTCTTTTATACTGATAACAAGTTCAAACAGGTGCCATTAATACAGGTAACGAGTGGAAACAGAGGAGCCTCTTAAAGAAGAAGTTACAGGTCTGTGAGAGACACAAATCTTGCTTGTTTGTAGGTGACTAAATACTTATTTTAAAAATCCTACAATGTGATTTTCTGGATTTTTTTCTCATTCTGTCATATTTGAAGAGAAATATTGATGATGATGAAAATGACAGGCCTCTCATCTTTTTAAGTGGGAGAACTTGCACAATTGGTGGCTGACTAAATACTTTTTTGCTCCACTGGGCCTACTCACATCTGGAAGGGGCTGGTGCTTGTGTGAACATTACGTTCTTTGACTTCTCAAGTGCTTTTACTACAATCCAACATTACGTACTCAGAGACAAGCTCAAAGGGATCAGGGTGGACCCCGCCTGTATTTCCTGGATCACAGACTACCTGACAGGAAGACAACAATTCATCAGGCTGGGGACCTGTGTCTGAGACAGCAATGAGCAGCACTGGAGATCCACAGGGAACTGTTTTGGCTCTCTTCCGGTTCACACTATAGGCTACACATCCCACTTCAAATATAACTTTGAGTCCTGCCACATTCAGAAGTACTCTGATGACACTGCTACTGTAGAGTGTCAGAGGAGTACAGACGTCTGATAAATGCCTTCTGTGATTGGAGTCAGAAAAACTCTGCTGATCAACACCACCAAGACAAAAGAAACGGTGACTTGCTGTCTTACTGTAGAGATCACATTATATTTGCTACTCTGAGCTGTTGTTTCTCATAGAGTAACTCTAGATGAATAGTGCCAAGTATTCAGGTACTGACTGCATCAATCTCGTTGAGTATCTTCCACTGTTCGTAAGGAACACCCAGCTCCTCTGCCGTCTGGATGGTGCGTCTCAGCTGACTCGTCCATACCTTCAGATCTGAAAGCTTGTGCTCCTCGATGAAGTCACGCAGGGCATGGGCAAACTGGGATGGGGCAGAGACAGACTGTCATGATCTACTCATCAATTATTCATTTTACAGCATTGTTGAAGAAAATGGAAAACAGAAGGGATTATGAGTATGAATGTCATGACTGCAGTGTTAATAAAGTGCACCCAACTTCTCCCTCAGAAAGGCCTGTATCATAATTAAATTTTAAAGACACTGGCTCTGCACTTGATGAACAGAGGGTTATGAAAGTGACTGTACCTGTTTCCCTCTGGGAGAAAGTTCAGAGTCTCCTCCGATTCTGCCTTCGATGTTGTGGCTGCTCTCTCCGTGTCGACACAGGTAGATGGAGTGAGAGTGCACGTGAATGTTCATGAGGTAGTAGACAATCTTACTTTGGATGTAGTCCTGCACCCGGTTCACCAAAAACCGTCGGCCCACGTTCATCACCTTGATAAAAGACAGATCCCTGCAGGAGGAAATCAATCTCAAGGAAGAACTGAGTGGTTGCAGACAGTCGCCATCTAGTGTTTAATGTCTGAACTGCCGCTACAATCCCAAAGGTTACTATTGGGTACTTATTGTTAGATTATTGTGGGATTAATTTATGTGCCTGAACTGTGTGTGATGTCCTAATGGATGAGTGTACAGTATAAATCTGACTTCCATTTTAATTGCTAGTGCACTTTAATGCACATTTTGTGGTTTATTTTTTACACAATGACAATCAGCGACAATGAATCTTGAATTTCCAATGATGTTGGAACAAGTAATGTAATTGGATTAGATTTTAAAAATCAGGTTGTCCAAAAGGAAAAAAAAAAATTAATCCAATCCAAGATGTAAAATTATTTAAAATCCCAAATATCTTTCAGTCTAGTGTTATGTTGTTTTGTTAGTTTGGTATGAGAAAACCTTGTGGTTCAAAGTGGTCTGATAAGACTGGGATATACTGTATGCAATACAAAATAAAATGAGGATTATCACAGCAGATTGCAGATTTTGATATAACATGATGTGATATTACATTGCATACATACACAACTGCATTAAAATCATATCCATAATATTCTATTTTGCAAAGAAATATAATAGCAGTTTAAAGGTATTGAATTAGGGGACATTAGGGTTTGATTTAATTTCCATAAATTAAAAAAATAACACAATCTTTGTTGTATAGCAATAAGGTTTGTGTAAAACATACAAGAAGAAAGTCATAATTTGCATTAGATTTTTATGCTCTTAAATTGCTTTCTTTTTAGATTTTTTTTTACTAGTTAGTTTGTTTGACTTGACATTTCTAAATGAATAATGTGTAGTAAACTCAAACTGCAATGACAATATTGCCCGCAATAACTGTGGATGGATGGATGGATGGATGGATGGGTTGGTGGGCAGGGTGAATGGACACATAAGAGGAGGGATGAATGGACAGGTTGCTATATTTTGTTGAGCTGCATGATTGATCTAATTGATTGAAAGAAGGTAAAAAGCAGGGTTTTTGTATTTTATTGTGCCATTTTCCATATTCTCAGTGTTCTCTTTACAGCATTGGTCATCTGGTTTTGGTAAAATTTGGTAATCAGGGTGATCAAATCCAATCAATGTCACAGTGTAAGATGGATTACCTGATGGAAATCAAAACATGGCATTTCCAAATTTATTTCATTAAATCTAGATTAACCTTAAAGCATCTGGGTCCAGAAAACAAAATACTGTACTACTTTGGTTAATAAAATGAAAATGTGTCGGGTTCTTACTTGTCATAGTCGTCAGGGTCTAACGGCTGATACGTGACCTTGTAGCACTCAATGCGTTTGAGAAAATCATCCATAACTCTCTCTCTGTGCCTCTCGGGGTAATCAGGACTTGACACTTTCACTTCCTGGTACAGGTATTTTTAACACATGCACACAGTATCAGAGTTTTATGGGTTTGACCTAGACAACAAGTCAAATTTTAACGTCTCCTGTGTTACGTAAGAGCATACCAGAATATTAGCAGCGATGACCTCTGGGTCATCACACACCGACTCCACAAAGAACACCTATTAGATGGAGGGCAGTTCAGTCAGAGGATGTAAAGAATACACAAACACAGCCACTCTATTACACAGCTACATCCAGGAATATTGATGTCAGAGATACTGCCAAAGTTTTAATCATTTTATTACTGATTACCTTCTTTCCAGTGTACTACAAATGACATCATACCTTAAATCTGTTTTCTTTCACAAAAGCTTGAATGAGGTCCCGCCGTTCTCTTGTTGTGTTTGTTGCATCAAAGACCTCACAAATGAAACACAACGGAGTAAAATGTTAAATATTTTTGTTGCGAACAGGACAATTAAAAACAGATGGAGAGGAGAGAATACATGAGGGGAGGAGAGGAGTAGGGGGTACTCACTGCAATTTGCCCTCCCTCCTTTGTCAGGTACACCTTCACATCCTGCAAAGCCACCAGAGCACAATGTCTGCACGCACGCACACACACACACGCACGCACAGAGCAAAGATACAATAATCAGTCATTTACCAAAACTGTCCTGTCTGTGAAATGTAAAATATATGTATACGTAATGTCAAAAACGAAGTGCGTTGTTTTGAACTTGTAACTATGCTTATTGCATAGCTACAGATCCCATACTGTGAAAATCCATCTATTTTGGGTTCTGGGGCTCATAAATACTCTGTGATGTAAAATAAAAGTTGTGAAGCATTATTGTGTGTCTACTGTAGTCCTGCGTCAGAATGTGATTTCGTGTCACCTTTGGAATGACCTGTGTTTCAACTAGTCTTGAGTGTTTTCTGATAAAAAGTGGACAGGTATGACCTCTCACAGTGACATCAATAAAGATACCCTCAGAAAAAGAAGGGAAAATTAAATGAACTTTATTTGGTCAACATCCTTACAGAAGCATTTAGTTGAGCCATGTCCACATACAAGAAGTCGTAAAAAGACAAACCCCCTGCCCAGGTTTGAAATTGATTGTGACCATGACCTTTTTCCTTGAACGTCACCGCATACTTGGAATCAACATAGTCGATAACCGAGGGGTATATGACATTTTCAATCTCACTACATGGTTAGAAATGTATGTACTGTAGGTCAAAGTGCAATAATTTCAGACCCTACTGACCATTTGAACAGTGAGAGGTAACCTTGAGTCTAATGTATCACACATTAAAATTTGGTGCCTGTAGCCATAGTATTTTTTTAAAAATAGATTTTGCTATGATTAATGATGAAACCTAATTAATAATCAAATTAGGTGGTGGTTGCCATAGCAACCCTTCCCACTACCCTGACTACCCATGCGCCAAGTTTGATTAGTTTGAATCAAGGGACTTTGGAGACCCAGAGTATGGAGCTCTCCACTGTACACATGCTGTAGAATAATAAGCAGTATGCTTAAGGTCACAATATGGGACCTTTAAAACACACTGCAACAAAATATGAAGTCAGGAAGACCTCCATTTCAGACTATTCATTTATTCTTCAACTGTACTATTATGCTTTTTTATTATATTATAATATTTTATCTTTACCCGTCTTTTAATGTTTATTTCCATATGCTTCTTAGGTCTTATATGAACTATGATTGAACTGTCTTGCTGCCAAAAGGTGAAATATTAATAGAACATTTTCCAAAAAAAAGTGCCTTTTCCAAATGTATATGCTGTACAGAATAAAACAGTAATATGTGCTTCTTTAACATTCTTTGATGCGCCCTCTATTTAGTGGATTTTGTTTTTTTTTCTTGATTTTTGTTCCTTTTTGATCATTTTGTTTACTTTGTTTTGTTCATTTTAATTAATTATCTTATTTTTTGTTAATTTTGCTGATTATTTTGTGCATTTTTTCATGTTGCACAAAATTGTTGCACCAGGAAAAGAAAAAAAAAAACAATCCCTTACTGCCGTCCCCCCTCGTGACATTACATTTTTAATCTTCACATTGTTATTATCTTTTACACAGTATTTAAAACACAAAATATAGTTTTTAAGGGCTTAATGGAACACCAAATGTATTTTCTTGGGCCTTTATATATAAATTGGACTAATATACCCAGTGTTATTACTATTGTTACTTATTTGCAGAATCAGAAAATTGGTCCATACAAATAAAATAAAAAAAAAAAAAAGAATATATATGTTTTGTTTTTTTTTTTAAATACGTTATAGAAAAATCCCCCATTATGGAAAGTCCATACACAAATAACAAAGAACTTCTAATCTGTTCTAAACAGATTAGAAGCAGCAAAATCTACGGTATGTCCACAAACAATGGCTTGGTTACTTTTATGTACTGGCACCCTTTCAATATGCAGTAAAGTGTGATTTATTATGGGTGTCGTATTTATCTGACCTGTCCTCTTGTTCCTGAAGTACACAAGCAGACAGCTCATTGCAGTCTGCTGACAGACTGCCATGCTGCTCTGTCTGTCTAACTCCATCACAACAGACTCCTACACCTGAACCTGGTTTCATCTCCTCTCTATGGTAAAAAAAAAAAAAATTAAAAAAAAAAATCATACAACACCAAAGGTAATTTTTCGACTGAAGTACCCTACAGACTCTTTAGATGATACCTAGCTGGTGTTTGAGCCAGGATGAATAGCAGTGCCGCATGCGCTGCCATCACAGTGACAGCTGCTACTTGTTTGATATCTAGGTCAAATTTCAGCACCGGGACGCTGTCATGAGCCTGCTACAATTCCATCACATCCATTTACTACTAACCCCGTTTCAAGTACTGCCTCTGAATAACATGACACTCTTATTGTTACTGGATCTGAATACAAATAGGGGGAAAATGAGTTCATGGTGGATATGTTTGTCTGAATAACTGCATAAACTACAAATCAGGTCCCATACTGTCCTATACTGTACTCTGGGAAAATATGAGCTTGTTCAGACCTGTCAGTCCTGAGAAAACAAGATGGACAGATGGAGCCTTATTGCATATTTTGTAATATGGAACAATATAAGTCAAAGCTGATCATTGTCAAGCTCAAGTGCATGAGCCAGTATGTTAGACCAGCAAGAAGACCAAGCCCGCTTTTGGGGAAACCAAATCATTGCTCCCATTGGCTGTAATGTAAATAACAATGCAGTACAAAACAAACTGGACAGAAAATCACTAGAAAGTTATTTTAAATTCCCCAAAGAGACTTGCACCATGCAAACTTAATACAGTACATGTGATCTCTGTCTACAATGGAACACACAAGACAGCTCTGTCAGCCCTAGTACTTCTGTGCAGTGAGTTGCATAATGCAAAAATAACATGGAAGTAAAAAATATTCGCTTCAATTTCAGTGAGTGGCCATCCGTAGGGCATAAATGGCTGCCAATTTCTACGCCCATGGCTTGGCTACAAACAGTAGTGTGCTAGCTAGCATACTACTGCTTTTTGACAGAGTATGTGGATTTAGCGTGTGTATTTCTGGTTTAATTTGTACCATTATTTCCATTATAATCTGTAGGACAAGCCATTGTTATCCATGCCAGTTGCTCATATGACAGTGTAACAGGCAGAATTCTACATTTTAAAATGATTTTTTTTCTAACATCATAGCTAACAACCAATAAAGTTAAAATTAGTCCTCCTCTGCCACATTTTTTTCAGGAAAGTGACCATGATAAATATGTTATTCTATGTTCATAGTAGCCTTGTGTCAGAATCTGTTCCAAGGTCATCTTGGGAATGACACCCAGTTTATCTAACCAGAGTATATTCTGATGAAAAGTAGGTAAGTACAACATTTGACAGTGAAATCAGAGTGTGGCAGAGTTACAAAAAGCCCCCTTAAAGAAAAGTCAACACTATATTGTCAATCCACTTACGTACATGCTTTTATAGACACATATAAGCGAGGAAAATATACATAGAAGTGTTAAGATATAAGACCTTAAAAGTTGTCTAAACACTGTGCCCACCTAGACTGAATATTGATTGTTGGCCAAAAATACAGCTTAGTCACTGGTGCAGCAATAGAGGCTGCAGAATACCAACGGCCCCAGCCTGACTGGAAGTAATATGATACTCAGAGAGCAGAGATGCTACACCTTCTGTTACTGTGAGTTAAATTATTTCTATTAACAGCATCATGAACACATCTCACATTAGATAGAACTTACTTCCTTATTTTCATGGCTTCCTCATTGTCATGGCGGAAGAAATCATAGGACTTATAGGACCTCACAGCCTCTCTGCGGTACACGCCCAAGTTAAACACTGCAAAATCAACAGACTGCATTAGACCTGATATGACTGAGATACAGGCTACTGTACAGTCAACAACAAGATGTAATACATGTTATAACTCACCTATTGCTTAACACAGTCTGTGGCATACATATGTATAACTGGCATACATTACATGATATACTGTATATAATATGAATACTTCGCACACAGAAAACACACATCTGTGTACTGTATTCCAGAGCTCACTGATAAATAAGTTTCATAAGACTTGATTTTACATTCCAAGTATTTTAAAGTCAGTTTTATTCTGGGGTGAATGTAAAACCTAATGTAACAACAAACTTTTCCAGATATCTGATGTTTGAATTAACACCTAGTATTTAAAAGTGATCTGTCTGTGGATATCAGATCCAAATGATGAAAAACACATGGTAATACAAGGTGTAAACACACTGATCTGATCTGTCTGACCACACTGGGGATAATCTGGATCATGTTGTATCCTGATCTTATTGCACTGTGGTTGTAAATACAATCAACCAGGTGTGAATGCTTTGTTTGTTATCTGCATAATGCATCTTGATACAGGTCAAATTTTTATTACCAGGTGTACTTTAGGTGATGCAGGGGCTTGCTATCACTTGGCACAGTACACAAATGTATAACATGTCTTGACAACCTATAACACTTTAATAATAGATTAGGGAACACATTCAGCCACATCAGTCATATATTACCCATTAATTAGTGATTCTCATCAAGTATTCATCTTGTCCAAATAACTCCAAATTAAATTTGAACTCTAATAAAGGACCAATATTGTGAAGCGCCTAGAGATAATCAGTGATTATGATTGGCGCTATACAAATAAAATTGAATTGAATGGAAAAAATTGAATATACTGCAAATACATATAAGCACCAAATCCCCCATCCAATTTTGGGAAACAATTGCAGGAAAAGGTTTAGGTGATATCACGATATGTGTGTACTGTATATAATAAACTTGTCCCCGAAACGGCCCATGACATTGAACTTTTTCCTTGAAGGTCACAGCATATTTGGAATCAGTATAGTCAATAACCCAGAGGTATTTGACATTTTCAACCTCATTACATAGCTTGAAATGTATGTGAGTCAAAGAGCAATGATTTCAGACTCTACCAATCTTCAAGATCAAAGTCAAGGTCAGGGTTATTTGATGAGTGAGCAGTGTGCACAAGTCTAATCTGTCACATATTAAAATTTGTTGCCTCCAGCTAAACGAGTTTTGGTTATGGGTTATGGGTCAAAATAGGTTTTTATTATTCATCAATGCTGTGACCTAGTTAATATACAAATTAAGTGGTGGTTGCCAGGGTCACCCTTCCCCCTACCCCGACTACCCATGTGCTAAGTTTTTAACAAATGAATGGCTGGAGATAATATGGAACCAAAAAATCACTAATACGTGTTCTCTAGTCTAAAATGTTACTGTAAAATAAAATCACCTTCTATCACGTGCCATTTATTACCTTTGGTAGGGACACCTATCCAGTTGAGATATCGCGTGAGTTTCTTTGACATGTAGGTTTTCCCTCTGGCCGGCAGCCCGATCATCACAATCATTGTTGGAGAGTTTGTCATATAAGATGCCCATGCTACAGAAAAGAGAAACAAAGAATGTTTCCACACCACCGACTGGGACACACTGCTTTCCACACTGGTAGGACATTGACAGTTCGACCAAATGCATCATAGACTATATTATCTCCTGTGTTTTGGAAAACACTGTGCCATCCAAGAGGGTACTGTGTTTTCCCAACAACAAGCCATGGGTAACTCCTGAACTGAAGGCCTTGCTAAACCAGTAGAGGGGGGCTTTCATCTCGGGAGACATGGAGGAGCTAAGGAGAGTTCAGCGGGAGCTCAAGTACAGGATTAGGAGGTGCAAGAACGACTACAGGAAGAAACTGGAGCAATGGCAGGAGCAGAACAATATCCGTGATGTGTGGAGAGGCTTGAAACACATCTCTGGCCATGGAATAGGTGGAGATGGACATCAAGCCTCTGGTGATCAAGACTGGACCAATGAACTGAATCTGTTTTTTAAACAGATTCGACTCCACACACCCAGTCCCCACCTCACACATCTGCGGCACCTCCTCAGCTCCAGCAGTTCACATCTCAGCTCTGCTCACAATACTCCGGCCCTCCCCTCAGTGCCTCTGGTTGCCCCCCACAGCTCATCACTCCAGTCCAACCCCCAGTTATCTTCTATCCCCCTCTCGCTCACTGTGGATCAGGTGAGGAGAGAGTTAAAAAGAACCAAGGCCAGGAAAGCCACAGGCCCAGATGGCTTCAGCTCCAAGCTTCTTAGGGAGTGTGTGGACCAGCTCAGTGAGGTTGTTCTGTACACTTTTAACCTGAGTTTCAGCCTGGAGAAGGTCCTGGGCCTGTGGAAGACCTGCCGTGTGGTTCTGGTCCTTAAAACAGTCCACCCCAGGGAGCCAAACCACTATAGACCTTTTCCCCCCTGGCGGCCCAAAAGTGCAACACGCCACCAGGAAACCTCCCAACTCCCGATTACCCAGCACGCCACTGGCTGTGTGTCTGAGGGGAACAAGCAGGAATACAGGGGAGTCATTACAGACTTTGTCGACTGGTGTCAACTTAACCACCTGCACTTGAACATCAGTGAAGGCAAAGGAGATTGTGTTTGACTTCCGCCAGACAGCTCCACCACACATGTCAGTGAACATCCAGGGCTTGGACATTGAGATTGTGGGGTCATTTAAATACGTGGGTGTTCACCTCAACAACAAATCAGACTGGTCAGAAATACAGATGCCCTCTACAAGATGTACCATAGTCGTCTCCACCTACTGAGGAGACCAAAGTCTTTTAATGTAAGGAGGGTACTGCTCCCAACATTTTATGACACTGTGGTGGCCTCGCAGTCTTCTATGCCATCATGTGCTGGGCAGGGAGCAGCACAGACAGAGACAGGAAAGACTTAACAAACTCGTGAAGAGAGTTGGCTCTGTCCTGCACTCCATCAAGGACCCACTGCACTACACTGTGGAGGCCTTGACGAGCTCCTTCATCTGCAGACTGCTACATCCACAGTGCAGGAAGGAGTGCTACCACAGGTCATTCCTGCCAGCAGCCATCAGACTGTACAACTCCACACAGTGAACTCATATGGATGATTTATTTTTCATACCCATACTTACTCACAAACTCATTCCTGTTACATATGACTGGCTGCACATAGAGAAACGCGACTAATCCCAACTCAACTCTATGAGCTCGGTCGCCTCGTACATGATCGAACACACCTCACACACAGCTGCAGATTAACACCACGACTCACCCCTGGAAACTGGCACCATCTATCGACAGTAAACACTGATTGCGTTGTGACACACATGTCCACCAATGATAAAAGTCACCAAGTCGAGTCGTGACTGCCACACACCGCCGAGACTGAGTCCTGGCAATTCAACATGTTTAATCGGCACAATTTCTGTCGGGACGACAGTAAGACTGAAAAATCTGGGTTGGGAACCACTGCACATCAAGCCGATTTCCAGTTAAGTTGAGACGAGGTGAGTCGTGTTTCTCCATGTGCGGCTGGCTTAAAACAATATTACTCGTGCTCAGTTGAGTTGTGTAAATGCAAGCCTGTTTTTTTCCTGCACTTTAATCGTTACATTTGTGTAAAGAATCCCACCTGAAAATAATCCTGTGCAATTTGTACGTGATCCAATTCGTGTGCAGTATGTCATTTTTATCCACTGCCTAGTCCCAGACAATATTATTATCTGCCTGGACTAGAAAAACAAACACATTACATGTAAAATAAAGACTCACTGAATGTCAGTAAAATGCAAAAAAAAAAAAAAAGATGCTGCGACCTCAGTGCATTTTGTGTTAACCCTTTGTGAATAATGCAATATAAAAACCAGGCCATGTAAAAGGAAACATCACAGCAGGCAAAAATACAATCTGTGGACAGGGATTTAAAGAAACACCCTGGGATTGAAAAGTAATTTTCTTCTGGACAGTGGACGAGCCAAGGTGTCAAAATGTACATTATTTTTGTCCTGTGACTGTCCCAGCAATTCTTTCTCAAATTACTCAAAAGGTCCTGTCTTTTAGTAGAATAAACCACTCAGGTTCATTGTCACAGGTAAGTGTCTTTAAACCCATTTGTCACTTTAATGCAGGGTCTTCGGGTTACATGAGCACCTTCCGACTCTTGATGGCAGCTGGTGAAATCTAATCGTGGGAGCTTTTACTTACAGCACTTCTTCTCGTTCATTCTGACGTCTGTTTTCTTGGTTTCAGCAGAACCACTGTCTCTCTGGTTGTTTGACATGCTCAAGGCTTGTGTGAGTTCAGTTAGAAGCAGTTGTTTCTCAGAGGGACATTGTCCAAATTGGCCTAAAACACAGGAAATGGTTATGGATGTGATTTATCTGAGTCTGACTCAGATGTACTTAATTTATCTAAAAGTGTATTGTTACAGCAGCACAATAACACACAGTATAGCAATAGAAAATACAGTCAATAGTAAAAAAAGAGTGGAAATTTTGAGCATCAGATGCTTGGATGAACCAAATAAGTAATCTGGACGTAAACTCAACAGAACAAAAAACCTAAACATCTCTCAAAATAAAAAGATAATTACCATGATGAAAGAAGTGAACAAAATAATCCAAAATGTGTCCAAAATAATTAATCCACTGAACAAAAATGAATAAAAATAAGCATCAAAGTGAACCAAATGGAACAAAAAAAGAGCAAAATATGACCCAAAATATT